>PVIH01029316.1:0-13851 GCA_004025045.1 Sigmodon hispidus | reverse complement strand
TCTCTCTGCTTTCTTCCCCACACCACAGCATCATTGTGGGGTTCAGGAAAATCAGCCCCATGTTCCCTCTGAGCAACGCTGGTTTACACAGCTGTGATGTCAGGACACAGCTGCAGAGGGGCTGCTCTTTGGGCAGAGGTTTAATGAGCTGAACTGGATTCATCTACAGCTTCCTAAATGAGAGCCTACACCCACAGGACTTCCTTAAGAACAAAGGGACCCTTGGCCTTCGTAAGGGCTGCTCAGAGACCGCTCTGTCTCCTCAGCCAGGCGGCTGCAGCATAACCCAGGATTCCTTATGGACACCTCCACCCACTAAGTGTTACTCCAAACTTTTAAACCATTCAACTGGCCTGGTACTTAATGTTCCAAAACAGCAGTCTAAGTCGGCACACCTATGTGCTGACCCGTAACACACTTCTGTGATGATCCTTAACATACCTGTGTCACAGCAGCCCCAGCACACCTGTGATATGAACCTTAGGACCCCTGTGTCACAGCACACATATGTGAAGACCCTCAGCACACCTGTGTCACAGCAGCCCAGCACACCTGTGAGCCCACAAGTGCCTCACTGTTGAGTGCTGGCACTGAGCACCCTGAAGTCCCTATCCAGACAACCATGACCACCAGCGCTCTGAAAACAAAAGACATTGTTAGTTGGAGGGAAGTAAAGTGGCAAGATCCATTATTAACTACCAGGCATAAAGCCTGGTGACCACACAGGTCCTCAGTTTTGTTCCATTCTGCCTGTGGGTTTATTAAGCCTGTCTGGAACATAGCAAGGGCCCCAGAGTGCTTTTACCAGAAGTGGACCAGATAGGCTCTGGTAAGACAGCTCATGGATTAACATGATTAAATATGTCAAGCAGCTGCATTAGCCTTTGATCCCAGCATGGATCACAGTTCAAGGCCAACCTGGGCTACATAGTGACACTCTGACTTAATGAAGTATGTGTGTGTGTGATCAACAACAACAAAAAGGCACTACAAAATTTCAGAAGACCAGTGCTCACAGATGCTCAATGTCACCAAGCATGAGGCCATGCACTGAACAAAACCTAAGTGGTTTTCCAGAATCAGCCGGCCTCATGATACCTTTCTGAGGTCTGAGAGTCACATGCAGGCTCGCAGCTCTGGAAGGGTATAAACGCAGATCAACCTTTGGGTTTTAGGACACCAAATGACCTCACATAAAGGTTCTGAATCCAAGAACACAGAGTTGCTTAGCAGGACCAGTGACAATCTGGCTTCCCAAAATTGCAACCTGTGAGAAGGCAGTTACAGAAGGGGGACTGTGGAGAATCCCTATCCCTGAACTCTGCTCTCCTACCTGAACTTGCTGAAATGCCACTCTGAACATTCGGATTAGCACAGTAGTTCCTGGAACCTAGCAGTGGGCTGCAGGCAAGTTACTGGGTGAGATAGGGGGTGGGGCAAGATGCCTGGGCAGAAGTAATGTCACAAAACTATCCAAAATCATAAGCCATTGTTCCTGTCATTAGCATGGAAATCCAAAGCTTCTCACTCCACACCAGCCTGCACACTTCACCTGAGGGACAACTAGCTGACTGTCGCCAATTCTGGGATCCTACCCTGGCTTTGGGTAATGAGCAGCCAGGTAGGATGATGCTGGGGTAGAAATCTATCAGGGTCTCAACTCCTGCCAATGTCTACAGCTTAATAACAGCTCCCTGCTCATGCTGCATTAGGGTTCAAGAGGCACACCAGCCCCTTCAGCAGCATTATGCAAATGGAACCCACTCCATTCTGCAGGCATATAGAATATGTAAATTTATGGTGCTGGCTAGGGCTGCTTAAGACAGAAGATTTCTCAATGATGAAATTAGATTTTCTGGAGAGAGGTTTCCCAGGACCTATCTTTATGTTTCTTCCTCATGCTGGGCCAAATCCACCAAACCACTGCTCTGGGAAATAATTAACTGAATTACAGGCTCAAGCCCACTTAGAAAAAAAAGCGAGAAGAAATAGACCAGGTTTCACGAGGCTGGAGCAAATGTGAGCTTCATGCACATTGTGTAAACAGCGGAGAAGGGGGGGGGGAGAGGGAAGGGCAGCTCTGTTGAGCCAGTGGAGAGGGCTTGGATGTGGAGTAGCCTCCATCCTGGGACCTGTGAGGCCAGCAGCCAGCAGAGGAAGAGGCAGCGCTGTCCTGTGTCGGACAGGAAATCTTCCTGTCACTTACAGGTGCTTCATCATGGCTGGAATACCAGAATGGCTTAAGAGGAAGGCTTACTGGAAGACTGGGGAAACTGAGGCCCAAAGAGGTCAACTGCTTCCCAAAGTGTCACTTTGGACCGAAGCCAGGGGAAGTTCCCCTTGCTGATGCTCACGGCTGTCACTCCTCTTGACTCAGGTCTTCTGCAGTCTTTAGCTTTGGCGATATCCCTGGTAGCTTGACACTAGAGTCAGGACCTCAGCCTTCTCATCCTGATCATGGGAGTTCTGTCTTTTGGGGTAAGGTCTTCTCTGGGAATTCACATTCGATTGCTCATCTTGGAGCGCACACACAGTGAGGGCTTTGCAGGCAGATGACTCATAGAAACTGGAAAGAATAGAGGACTTGAGGGGTGAGCTTCTATCCACATTCACATTCCAAATGCTAGTCCTAAGCCCTGAGTTTACCTGCTAATGAGACTTGGAGACACTTACCCATCCTCTCTGAGCTAATTCTCTGCAAATAATTAAATAATAAATAAAATAAATAATCTTATGAAATAAATAAAAGAAACAGAATGGCTGGAGCTTATGGAAGCCTCACGTTCAGATGCGGTCATTCCGGAAGCCAAGTCATTTCTTTTTCCACACTCTCCGGGTGACAACATTCCTCCTCTTCTAGTCACTCATCATTCTGGGCCCCTTGCCTCAGCTAATCCACCTTCCTAAAATTTCCAAATGGAAACTAGGTTGCCCTGCCCTAACTTTCTGTGCGGGCCCCCTCTAATTCCCTTCCAAGGATCCAGTTTAACCCTCTCTGTTTGCCACACAAACTCCTTCCTGTCTAGGTCACCCGAGGCCCCATACTTGCCTCTCCCATCTTCTATTTTAGCTTCCATGGAGTTAATTGAGTGCTACCCCCTCCATGCCTGCCTGAAGTACCAACCTCCCCATATCCAAAACTCTCCAACCTTCAATGCCTGTGCCCTGGGAGCTTCTTTCCCTTACTTCTGTCTGTCTTTAATCCCAGTTAAGGTGACAGACTCATCTGAGTGCCTGTCAGAAACTCACCCCATCAGTCATGTGGTGGCAATTATTCTGCCCTCTCCAATGGTCAGTTGAGAAACAACATATGTAGTCCCGCCCATTAATTTTGGGGGAGGATTCTGGCTTGGCTCATTTTATCTGTGAGTCAGGGGACCAGAACCCCTTGTGTATGCTGATTTGCCTGTTGTCATGGTTAGTCTTAGCTCTCTATTTGATGGGGCCTTGCATCACCATGGAAATAAATCTCCAGGTCTGTTGGGTAGAAATCTTCTTGATGAGGTCAACTGAGTAGGAAGACACTCAAAATGTAGCACCATTCCATGGCTGGAATCTTGTAGTGAATAAAAAGGAGACAGCAGGCTGAGCACCAGAATTTATCTGTTTCCTGACTTCAGACATGGTGTAACTGGTGGCCTCACATCCCTGTCTGTGTCCTGTGTCTTCTCCACCATGATGGACCACAAACTGTGAGCTAAAATACACTCTTCCTCCCTTAAATCAATTCCTCAGAGAGCATTTTGTCATGATAATGGGAGAAAAAGCAACATCCATGCAGTTACAGCTCTTAGACCCATGCCTGGAACATGTTCAGTTTTGAAAATCAGTGAATCTGAAATCCTGGCCCATTGCCATCAGCCTGCCACCTGTTGTCAAAATACCTGCCACCTGTCAAAACACCTGGTTCATAGTGTTTCCTGAATGAGTAAAATGAAGGACTTTGTAGCAAACTGTATCAGTCAGGTGTTGCTGCATAAGAACCAGACAGGAAATCTCAGTGGCATAAAATGGAAAGCATTGCTTTTCCATCACACTGTATTCAAAGTCAAGGTGCAGGACACACACAGAGCAGAGACTGTCCATCAAGTGGGGAAGGACCAGAAGCCTAAGCCCTTCAACACTCTTCCCTACACAGGGACACTGGTGCAGACTACTTTTCTCTATGTTGTGGAGACAAACGCATCCCTTGTGGCCGTGCATTGGTCCTCAGTGTTTTAGGATGTCTTGTCGCTTTGCACCCCACCATGTCTCATGCCTGAATCATCTACTTGGCAATTTTTAATAGCTTTATCAAGCTCTTTGTCTTAGTTACTTCTCTGTTGATGTGAGAAAATAACAAGGCAACTTAGAGAAGAGAGGGTTTATTTAGGCAGCAGGCTGCAGGCATGTGGCTGGAGCAACAAGCTCAGAGCTCACATTTTGAAGTGCAAGCATGAAGCAGAGGGAGCAAAGTAGAAAAGACTTCAGTCTTTAAACTAACTCTTAAAAGTTCTCCTCAGTGACATGCTTCCTCCGGCAAGACCTTGCCTCCCAAGCCTCCCCAAACAGCATCATCAACCAGGAATCAAGTGTGCAAATTCCTGAGACCACAGGAGACATCTCAAGCAAACTACACTCACAGAAAGATGTCTATATCTAAGCCTGCAGGTGTTGACAGGCAGGACCATATCATGGGCGTGCCCAGCCAACACAGATGAACAGGGATTTTCCTACCTGTCCTTTGTCCAGTCCATGACATAGAAGCATGACTAAACTGGTGGCTACCCCATGTGCAGCCTTCCAGGTGCTAAGGCATGGCTGTGGCTGTGAAATCCGGCAGCTGTTCAGTCAGCCCACACTCTACCACTGTGATGTTACCACCCTCTGCTCCTTGCCAGTTTGTAACCTCTCTTATTAATGTACCAGAGACAAAAAGAAAAATGTACTGGTAACTTCCCTTTAATGGTTATTAGACTCCCTTCTGCCTTCTCTCTAAGTGTGTGTGGTGGTACCCAGGTGTGCATGGTACATCCTCTCCTCCACACAACGAACGGGTGAGATAAATCAAGTACCAAGACAGTAAAACAGAAGCCTGGAGACTTAGAACATTTTATCAATAAAGGATCTGAGTGCCACTCACTGTCTTGGGGTGTTTACAGAGCCCCAGGGTTCCTCAAAATAGCAGCAGCAAGAACCCTAGGGTAAAGTGGAGCTGAACTGGCAGGTCCCCCCACCATACTCGTGAGTATGATTGCTGGGAAGGAAGGGGCCAATGTCCTGTGAAGTGTAGCCAGCTCTGAGTAGCAGGCTGGCTCTTCCCAGGAGTCCTGGGTAATGACACAGGGGACCTGTCACATTTAGACTTGACTGTTATTTTCTCTGTCTGTCTCTCTCTCTCTTTGCAAATAAATTTGATATTTCTGTCTCTGCTTGAATTTGTGGCAGGACAGGGAAGTAGTGTTGTTTGCCTGTGTGAGCACTCAGGTGACTAAGGTTGTACTCGTGCTGCGGGAACATGTGGCAGACAGAGAATAACCTTAGGTAGTGGTCCTCACCTCTCATCTTGTTTGAGGTGAAGCTTGTTGTCATCACATATGCCAGGCTAGCTGGACCTGGAATTACAGGGATTCTCCTGTCTTTACCCCCCACCTCCAGGTAGAACTTGGAGATTATAAACTCACACTACTGGATATGGATTTAAATACGCTGCCTATGAGCCAATCAATCCCCAGCCTGTTGTTTTTAAAATTGAAAACAGCTGAGATAGAAACAGTCTCAAGGAGCCTTCAATGTATCCATAAGAGGAATGGGAGATGGTGGAGGCTCAAGTCCTTGTCTCCAGACTATCTTTGGGGAATTGAGCATCTTTGCTGACATGATGGACAGGAGATGGCTTTCCTCCAATAGACTGACATAATGGCAAGAATGCCTATTTCTCCCAAGAAGGACTCCAGCATTTTACAGCAGCCCATGTGTATCGGGTGCCAACCATAGGGCTTAAGATGTGGACCATCAAACCCACATGCACTACAGGTAGAAATGAAGGTCTTGTATGTATTTGGGAAGCCAAGAATTAGCTGGTTTAGTGACTTCCCTAAAGATCATGGCCATGGCATTTTAGAAGCTGTGTTTGTATCATGTTAAGGTTTCTCATGAATTTTAAGGGCTGGCTTGGATGATGGCAGGAATCTGGTGCCAGAGACAAGTGCAGAACCTGGTCCTTGCCCATGCTGAAGACCTTCCATGCAGAATTGTCAGATCCAGTTGGGCTGGGCATGCAGTACAGAAGAGCCCCTGGACAGTGAGTGATGTCTCTGCAGTTTCTGGCATGTGCTTGCATCCACCTGGAAGAATTGAAAGCATTCTCCATCAGCTTTGCCAGATCCAAATCTCACAAAGGTATTCTGTGCAAGCTGTTCTTCCTGTTTGTATACACACGGGCTTTAAGGATGCTTTCTAACCTGGCTATGAAAGGCAAAAACATAGTTTGTTGTTCTATCAGAGGCAGAATTCAAATTTAAACCCAGCATCACCAAGCCTAAGACAGGACAACAGAGGAATCTGCCTCCAGATACCCTGGATGGAGATAACAACTACATAAAGCCACCAGCCTAGAGGTCTCACAGAACTAATTTTTCACCTTGGGGGCCCCAAGGTAGCTGGAGAGACCACAAAACCAGGAGCAGATAACACATACTTTGCCATTTATGTACAACTAAGACACAAGGAAGGGTGGGTGAGGTGGCCCAGTGGGTAAAGGGGCCTGCTGCACAAGCCTGACTACCTATGTTAGACCCCAAGCTCCACATGGTAAAATAATTAAATTGACTCTTACAAGTTGTCCTGTGACCTCCACAGCTCACACACAAACATATAAATAAAAATGTAATAAAAGTTGATTTGGTCCACCCCAGAGTGAAAGTAGGTGGTACCTTTATAGGACTTGAAGATCTGAGTGTCACATTCAGGTTTAGATCACAAGAGAGATCTAAGGTGCCTACTGCAGCCTGGACAGAGCTCAACAGGAAGTGCCCTGGCTTCCTCAGGCAGGAGCTGGCTCTTTGTTCTTTGTTAATGTGAGTCTCCTCTTGTACAGACTACGCCCCCAGCTCTGCATTTGCATGCAGCCCACCCTCACATGCAGACAAGGCCGGGCTGGCTGAGAGAACACGGAATGCCAAATGGCGTTCGCATCTTTCCGGGGAGGCGCGTCTCCGTCCCAAGTCTGCCTCTGCCAAAAGCACCATACGCGCCAGACGCACATACATTCCGTGTGAATCCCCTTAATCTCCCTCCCAGCTGTCCCTTTCTAGGGACCCTGCCATAGCACCTTCAAGACACTTGTCTCCAGGCTGGCAGGACAGCCTGACTTCCCCATCCTTTGAGAAAGCAACAATGAGATTGGCTGATGGTCTCTGCAAAGGCCCCTGCCATTCTAATGTAAGACATGATAAAGGCTTATGGCTGTTCCATGGCCCTGGCCTGGAAGTATTTCTAGATCCATTGCAGAGGCAATATGAATGAAGCTTCAGGTTTAATGAATTGCAGGTCTGGAGTTGAGTTGTTGAGCCCTGGCTGCTTGTGCTGGTAACCCCATCAGAGATTGACCTCTCATGTCCCCACAGAGCTGACAGTCTCTTTGGAGGCACCAAAGAGCAGTTGCCTTTGACTAGGCCATTTCCCACCTGTATGAACTTGGGGAGAATCGCAGAGGTTTTCGGAGCCTGTGTGCATGCTGGGAAGGTGGCCTGCAAGAGAAGCTAGCTGAAAAGTGGTACCATGGGAACTGGAAAGATACTGTACTTGGAAGTTTCTGCACCTGGTACATTTTGTGTGGTTTAAATACTAAGTAGCGACTATGTTTGTGTTTCTGACACTCAAGGCTCTTTCAGTTGAGGCCCTCACCGCTATCTTGCCTCCCACAGGTGTGCCTCATAAATCCCCACTGATTTCTGAGCGCAGAAACAGGACCAAAAGTGGCTTCTGAATTGTATAAAGTGAGTCATGGTACAGAGACACTGTGGTGTGGGCTTGAATTTAAAGACAGGCAGACCTGCCTAGGGCAAAAAAAGGTGGGGGGCACTTATTGACTTGCTCCTTTTGGCTTGCTCAGCCTGCTTTCTTACAGAACCCAGCAGCAGCAGCCCAGGGCTGAGCTCTCTCCCATCAATCACTAATTAAGAAAATACCCTACAAGCTTGCCTACAGCTTGATCTTATGGATACATTTTCTCAATTGTGACCAGGATCATGGGGTATTGTGACAGACCTTACCATGTAAAACACAAATTCTAGTTGGTATTTAGTGAAAACTCATAGCCAGATATTGGGAAAAAGCTGGAATATCAGAGAGAGGAAACAGACCACAGTCAAATCTAACCCAGTCAACTTCTCGGGTTGATAGGTTGAAAAGCTATCTTCAAGAGTCCTCAGCCTGACTCACGTTACTTCTACAGAATATCTCAATGTTTGCTTACACCTACCTTAAATATTTTCTTTGCCCCGCTGTTTCACTTCCGGGTTCAACTCTGCATCATAACCCTAGAGTTAGGATTAAAGGTGTGAGCTACTACTGTTTGGTAGATAGGCTTTGAACTCATAGAAACACAGAAAGATCTCTATCTCTGAAGTTAGGGGATTAAAGGCATGAGTTACCACTCTCTGCCCCTGTGGCTTGACTGTGGGTGGATCTGTTCTCTGATATTCCAGGTTGATTTTATTAAATATAAGATATATCACCACAACCATGTGTTTTAAAGTGAATTGTGAAAGAACTTTGGAAAATGGGGCTTGAAAAGGCGATTGAGTGCTCAGAGCTTGGTGAGCTGTTCTGTAGGAGCTTGGGAGATAAGAGTGTTGGGAGAGAAGCAGATGTTGGTGGGCTGAGTTATGAAGTTCAGAGGAAAGTTCAAAGACTTGATTGATACCATTTTTTATTTTTTTAAGTCAGATTCTGGGGCTAAAGAGTCAGCTGTGATTAGTAAGAAACCAGCATCATGGTAGTGAAGTTTTGCTTTGCTCAGACAATTGATGCTGATCATCTGGAGCTGAGAAATTAGCAGTGATTTGAGACCAGCATCATTGAGGTGAAGTCTTCTGGGAAGTGTTTCCACAGGGTGAGCACACAGAAGCTGTGTTCCTGAGATGGTCAAAGTTGTACTTCATGCTGGCAGCTGAACTCGGTGATATGTAAGAGCTACTGAAGTGATACTAGCTTTAGAGGCATAAAGGGGTCATGAAGGGTAGCTGAGGCTTGCACCATGAGAGTCCAGGAGAAACCATTGGAGAAAGTGCTGCCCCAGTGACAGTTGAAGACTGAGCATTGAAAGGGTCTTGAGGTTTGGCACCTAAAAGAGAACCCAAGAGAGATTATTGGTAGAAGTGCAGACCAGCATGGACTCCAGCATTTTGGAGATGCCAGTACCATGGGATGACCACCAAGAACAGTAGCCAGGGAGCCAGCCTGAGCCTATGAAACAAACTGTGTGTGCTGTAGAGAGTGGAGAAAGATAAGTGACCCAAACCCCTTGGAGGAGTCCAGAAGATTATGAGTGGGTCCTAGACAGTCAGCTTTGTACTGTTGGAGTTTGGTTTTGCTTTATTCAAATAATAACAGTATATTTGTGCTTCCCTCTTAGAATAAAACAGCAAATTTTACAGGAGCCCACAGTTAATAGACTTTGAACTTTAAAGGTATTTTGAATTTTAAGAGAGATTTTTGAATATTTCAAAAAAACTTGACTTTTAAGTGTTTGAATTTTTAAAGCATATGGGACTTTTAAAAGTTGGAATGTTTTAAATTACCATGTTGATATTAATGTTGTCTCGGGGATGAATAAGAAAGGAAAGGTTATGTCTTAACAGTGCTGTGTTTATATTGACCTGACCGAAGCTAGAGTCATTTAGGGAACCCCAATGGAGAAGAGTCCTCTGTAGGCTTAGGTCATGGACGCGCTTGCAGGGCGCTTTCTTAGCTAAGGTTCCCTGCTCTCAGATGACTCTAACCAGCCATCATAGAAATGCAATGTATAGTCTGTGACATTGTATGTTGAGCTATGTTATTTGATATGTTTTATTTTTATTTTACAGGAAGTTGTAGTTCAGAGATTGCCTGGACTTTTAGAATGTGTTGGGACTGAAAGACTGTGGAGACTTCTGAGGTTGGATTGAATGTAATTTGTATTATAATATGGCTAGGAGGCCTATGGGGGCCAGGCGGAGTAGAAGTTGTGGCTGAAGAAGAATTTCCCCATAGGCTCACATACTTGAATACTTGGTCCCCAGTTGGTGGACCTTTCAGGGAAGAATTGGGAAGTGTGGTATTGTTGGAGGAAGCAGCATCACTAGGGGGCAGACTTGAGACTTTTGAATAACTGGAGCCATTCCCAGTGTGCTCTGTCTCCTGCTTGTGGGTCAAGATGTGAGCTCTCAGCTATTTCTGTGGTTATATCTTAGATTGCTGTCATGGACTCCAGCCTTGTGAAATCATAAGTGCAATTAAATACTTTTTCTTATAATTTGCTTTCATTATAGTATTCTGTTATAGCTCTTAGAAAAGTAACATATACCCAGAGACAGAAGGGAAAAGGGATGGTCACCTAGAATGGTCAGCCATATTATTTCTGTCTTAGGTCTCTGAGGGAGTTGAAGACTAGAAGGTATAGTTTTCCTGGTTATAGATTCAGAAAAGAAATTTACTGCAGAAGCACAAAGTATATAAGTTTGAGAGACATCAAAAGGTAATTTTAGGTTGGTAATGCAAGTCAGATATAAAGTGAATTAGGTACAATCCTTTAGACTCACCAAAATAGAATAAATAATAAAGTATTTGCTCTGAATTTGTCAATTTTTAATATTCTAGACATTATTAATATATTTATTGCTTGTACATATTGTATGTAGTGATTGTACTTATTTCATATTGTTTTTTATATTAGCTATAACCTTTTTATTTCTGACAAAAGGGGATATGTGGTGATATATTGTGTATCTAATAAAGTTGCCTCACCATGGTGACCCTCTTCTTTCAGCTAGGTCTCACTTTTTCTTGGACCATTCAGCCATAAATGTCAAGAGGCCCACCAGTAAGACCAGCACCCTCTGGAACAGACTCCTCTCAACAGTGGCAACATTTGGAGATCATGCTTTGAGCCCATGAGCCTTTTGGGCAGACACTATTAGAGCAGTATCAGGGTATGAAGCAAATGTTTACCTTGGAATAGAACAAGGGTGACTGTCCCCTAGTTACAGAAAATTGATGAGTAACCGATTAGTGTTTTTTATCTGTCTAATGAAAGCCCAACCTTTCTCAAAGCACACAGGGCAAAGGCTTCATCCAACTGGAAAAGAGCTCTGCTCAGTGCTTAACACAGGCTTCTGTCTAAACATCAGGCACAATTATGTAGAATTATAGACTAGGGCTTTGTCAGCTGTGTGACCTCAGACCAGTTACTGTGCCTATCTGAACTTGAATTTGTTCCTTAAACAAGGTTGTGAAAGTTAAGTCAAACAGCAATAATAAAGTGGGCCTTTCAGATGTACAAAAAGTTTTTACTAGAAAAGCACAATTCTTCTCTGCCTTCCTCCTAATGGCAGGACAGCCCCTGTACCTTCCAACTTGGATTTCTTCTGCTGAGGTGAATGGATCCCACAAGGGCTCAGAACTGGCTCTGATTGGACTGATTTGGGTCATGTACTGTACAACTGGGAGTCAATTATCATGACCTTGGGAATGAGTGGAATGATCTTATTGGCCAGATATGATTGGTGAGCCCTTTTTCTGAGGTCAAATTCATTCCATGGAGAACCTGTCCCTGACCTGGAGATGCTCCTAGGAAGATGCACTGAGTGTTCAACTTAAAGATTGGCAGGTGCCCCTGGGAGAAGCTGAGGGGTTGGTGGCTCTTTAGTCAGCCCCAGGCTGCACAGTGGCTCTGAAAGTCCTAAAACACTTAAGAAGTCTAAAAATGATAGGATTCAAGTCTAGCCTTAAGTCAGGTGTCAATACCACATGACTGCTGCCCCTCTGAAGCCAATCACTGGGATAGCTGCAACTTGCACTGTTGTCTGGCAAATCCCCAATGTCTTGGAAACTATGAAAATTGGAGTACTATGAAAATTGTGTTCCATCTGCTGGGCACAATCTTTTCTCCTATCAATCATGAACCAGCTATGACTGGACTATAGATCTTCTTCATGCAGGAGACATAGAGTAGGGTCCTGGAGTCTATTCTGCCAGTTTCTTCATTAGAAAAGAGAGCAGTATCTCTAGAGGAGCTGGAACACTGCCTCCCTAACTATTAGGATCCAGGGACAGAAGCTTCTGGTTTCTGACTCAGACATCATTGTTCTCTCAAAGGAGCACTATCATGCTGAAGACCTCCATACAACCACTATTAGAATGACATGAGGTACTTTTTTATTTTATGTTTTGTAGTGATTGTCTTTTTGTTTCTGTTCTGCATGTCAAGAAATGGTTCTAGAGGATGAAGCGAGGTATAGATCTTAGTATGAAAACTATTTTCACTGGGAGGAAAACTCTAGATCTCCCAGCAGAGCACAGCTGATGAGACAACTAAGTTGATACTCAGCCAATGAGCACTGGCTTTGGGTGATGGCAATACAGAAAAGCAGAGCAGTGGCTCCCTCCTGTAAACAGATGGAGCAGAAGACTGGAATTTGCTTAATTATGTCACTGCCCTATACTTTGAGTCTTCACCTAGATAGTAGAAAACTCACTTTACAGTGATAATGGGATCTAAGGAAGTGAAGTTCATAGCAAGGCCCCCACAGATGTCTAATATATTAGTTGGTCTCTATTATTGTTCTCATTGGCTATTATGTAGATCTGTTTATGTTTGTGTTACACACAGAGGGCTTTCTCTTAATGCTTACGAAAGTAATCTGCTTGTTCTGTCCATGGTGATAGTCTTGGGCAAGATTGTTAACATTTTCAGCTTTATTTTTGTTTCTCTATCAGTTACAGCTATCTCAAAATTATGATGATGATGACTATGATATGATGATGATAGTGATGGTGATGGCAAATATGTTGGCAGTGGGATGATAATGGAGACCGTGATGATGAGGGTAGTAGTGTGGTGGTGGACTTGGTGATGATGAGAGGTGGTGAAGGTGGTGCTGACGAGGGGGATTTTGGTGATGGGGATGATATTAGTGATGGTGGTGATGATGATCAGAGCGATGATGGTGCTGCTGCCACTGTTGATATGGAGATGAGAGTGGTAATAGTGATTATGATGATGATTATAATGATGATAATTATGGTGATAGTGTGATGGTGATGGTGGTGATGATGATGATGGTGGTGATGTAGGTGATGGTGATAGTGATGATGATGATTATAATGTTGATGAAGGTGTTTGTGGTGGTAATTGGAACAATGGTGGTGGTGATGATGGTGATAGTGATGATGATTATGGTGGTGGTGATTGTGATGACAACGATGGTGATGATGATGCTGGTGATAGTGATGATGATTATGGTGTTGATGATAGTGGTAGTGGTGATTGTGGTGACAAGGGTGGTGATGATGGCATAGTGATGGATGATGATGGTGGTGATGGTGATGATGGTGACAATGGTGGTGATGATGGTAAAGATGATAATGCTGGTGGTGATGGTGATAGTAGTAGTAATGATGGTGGTGATTGCTGTGACAATGGTGGTGATGATGGTGAAGATGATAATGGTGGTGGTGATGGTGATAGTGGTGATGATGGTGGGGGTGATGATGCTGGTTGTGGTGGTGATGGTGGTGGTGGTGATGAACATGATGGTGGTGGTGGTGGTGGTGATGGCAGTAGTGATGATGATGGTGGTAATGGTGGTGATGAACATGATGGTGGTG
>PVIH01029315.1:0-13854 GCA_004025045.1 Sigmodon hispidus | reverse complement strand
AGAGCACCGTCTGCTCTTCCAGAGGACCCGGGTTCGATTCCCAGCACCCACATGGCAGCTAACAACTGTCTGTAGATCCAGTTCCAGGCAAACACCAAGGCAAATAAATGAATAAAGTTTTAAAAAAAAAAAAAAAAAAAAAAAAAAAAAAAAAAAAAAAAAAAAAAAAAAAAAAAAAAAAAAAAAAAAAAAAAAAAAAAAAAAAAAAAAAAAAAAAAAAAAAAAAAAAAAAAAAAAAAAAAAAAAAAAAAAAAAAAAAAGAAATTGTGATTTCGGTCCCAGTGCCACCCAAGCCACCCACCTTCATCAAGCGTCCTCATGTGCTGTGCCACTCGTGAACAAAGCACTGACATAGTTAGATTTAATTCTTATCCTTTTGCAAGAAATACTTTATTTATGTTCTATATTTGAAATCACTTCAGAATTTTTCTAGAAAACTGAATATTCAATATTTAATGTGAAAATAATACATATGAAAACATATTGGCCTTTTATATTTGGTAAGCTGAAATGAAAACATCAACTTTTGGCTTTTTAAAATTTAAAGCAACAAAATGTTAGTAAAGAAGTGACCACAATAAGGAGTCCAACAGAGGTTATCATGCAAATGGATTTAATAGATATCTACAGAAGCTTCCACCCAAATGCAAAGGAATATACATATTTCTCAGCTCCTCATGGAACTTTCTCTAAAATTGACCACATAATTGGTCATAAAGCAAATATTTGGTCTTATCATTATGTGTTGTATATGTAAAAAATGAATTCTGGAACTAAGAATATAAAGTTAAGTTTGGCTTTTCCTAATCATGACTAAATTTTCAGTTTTCTGTTTTACTTAGCTCATCTACCAAGAAAATTTTCACTGTTAAACACAGGCTTCACTTCTGAGGACTCAAGCAATATAATATGATGTTTAAACTTAATTTCCAAGTTCAATAGGCTCTTTTTTTTTTACTTTTTATATTTTACTTCAAAAAAAAAGAAGTGACCACATGAGTATTCAACACTCTTGCTCAGTCACTGTCTTGCACTCAACACTTCTAACCAAGGTATATTTGTCACTTAATACATCTTGCTTAATCTTGCTAATTATGATTATATTCCCAAGACAGTAGAGGATGAAAATTATTCTAAAGAACAAATTAAAATATAGAAGCCACATGCCATTAAAAATGCAAGATTAACATATGAATAGCTATTCCTAAAGAATTGAAAATTTTGTTCTAAGCATAGTTATCTGCTTGGAATTTTAATATTGTTTTTATTATTAAGTGCATTCTTGGACAATTGCATACTTGTATATAATGCGCTCTATGTACTCTTATTAGCACACCACCCTCTCTTAATTCCCTCCAACTCCTATTAACCTCCCCTCCTTCCAACAAATTCCCTTTCTATAGTCACATCATTTTGTTCTGGGACCCACTGAGGTTAACCAAGTTCATCTGTATGACCATGGGTTTAGAACTACCCATAGCTCATAGGATAAGCAAATACTAATACGACCATGGAATATCAGCAAAGAGATTCAGCTATAAAAGTCAAAGCAGAGCATACTTTTCCTCTTCAGGTGCAATCAGTTGTAGAATCATCCATAAAGTGACTACTCAAATGGGTTTCCCTTTTATCAGTCCTCAGTGAGCTTTCTGTCCATGAAAACAGAATCTGGAAACTTTCTCAGGAGCTCATTGCTATTTGTTCAGTGGAGAGCCACATTTTTAACTATTATTTCCTCATAATATTGAATATAATCACCTTTCTACTCATTTCAATGGTTGAAATACGTCCTCCTGTTAGTAAATGTAGCTCGGGAAAATGAGTGACCTTTTCAAAGAAAATTTATAATTTAGAAATGTA
Organism: Sigmodon hispidus; assembly: GCA_004025045.1. Taxonomy (NCBI): domain Eukaryota; kingdom Metazoa; phylum Chordata; class Mammalia; order Rodentia; family Cricetidae; genus Sigmodon; species Sigmodon hispidus. The sequence continues at coordinate 11,994 of PVIH01029315.1, read as the reverse complement.
AAACTTAACATTCTTTAGTAATTTAATATTAAGATACATTTAGGTTGATCTATCCAATGCTATGATTTCTGATACTATTTTTTTTAATGTGCAAGAGAGAAACATTAGCAATGCGTGTGGTTTAGAAAAATTCATTTATATAGCTGTTTGCCATGTCATGATGTATTTTAAACAAAAGAGGTACAGACAAAGGTATTGATTTTAGGGACTTAACTAAATAAACAGTATGTAAATTGTGTCTTTTTCTATGAAATTAGATCAAGACACACATATTACACTGCCTTTTTCTATAAGAATGACAGCTATTGAATTTGGCAGACATTGGAATTTGGTTAAAGAGTTACAGACCTTTGATCTTTGGATTACAATTAAATGAAACCATTTGAAAAGGACAGTAGTGGGCCAACCAATTTCTCAAGTGCACGGCAGCAGCCAGCAGGCGTTATCTCTCAGCTCTGTCAAGGAAGTTAGCCTGCCCTTGGATTTCTAAGTCCCACATCTTCTGATAGATGATGAGAGTGATGAATATCTTCAGGAAGCACAAGTGTCCACAGAAAGTACATGGGCAGGCTTCTTCTTTTAGTTTCAATCCCCGGTCTGTCCTGATTTACTACACACCCAAAACTCATGGAGATGTGGGGATAGTTTTAGAAGAATAGACAGAAACACTAGTAACAGATTTACAATGGAATTTTAAGGAAAATTTTAAGGATTGAACTCAAAGTGAACCTTGCTCTACTTACACCCTAATTTGTACAATCTAGGGGTCAGGTTGGGTTTATTCTTTTTTTGCTCTTTTCAAAATTATTTTTATAGTACTTTTTTGATCAATATATTCACTAATAATATACATTCACAGTGATATTCAAATGATACAATTTTTAAGTCCAGTTTTTATGCTTAATCTATAAGTTACACAATTATGCCATCTTCCATCTGACCACCATTTTCATAAAAAGATTTATGATAACATCTCAGTAAGAGGACTGCTTGACCCCATGGCCCATATTAAGACATCTCCTTTTTCTGTAACTATTGATGATTCTAACTAGAAGAACCCTGATAAACTTGCAACAAACATTGACTTAGCAAAGTTTTCTTAATTCAAAATTACATATTAATGGCAACAAACAGGTAAGTTAGATCTCTCTTAGTCCTTTTTATCCAGTCCTCTAGATCTCTGTTCTAAAAAGAAAAGAAAAAAAAGAAAAAGAAAGAAAGAAAAGAAAAAAAGTCTTTGTTATGTCATTCTGCAGACAGAGCTCGGGCTGTTCCCTGTCACCCACTGTAGCAAACTGCTCAACAGAAAGCACAGTTGGACAGCCCTTAATTAGTGCTACTCCGGATAGTCAGTGTGCGAGCCTGTGTCAGCATCTCACTTAAACAGGAACAGAGCCGTGAGGACCAGCTGACAGTTTGAAATGCAAGACACCAGGTCTCCCGCCTACAGTCATACAATGCATGCTGCACGTCCAGGGAGGAGATGAGAAATGTTGGAAATAATGTTCTCTATGTAAATTGGAGTCAAATTATTCCATCACATTTTACAGGGTATTTATTTCTTTAAGTTATTCAGGTACATACTACTCAATCGGATTCTAATATACAAAAATAAATTAAATGAATCTTAAAAATCACTTTTCTGAAAAAATAACTTTTTATTCATCAGACTGACTATAATTTTTAATAGTTTTAAAAGAAGGAATAACAGTGTCCTAAATTTTTCTAAAAGGAAGAATAGATTGCATTTTATTTAAATTCAAATGAATTTGATTTTTTTACTTTGAACTTATTTTGAATGTGCCAAAATAACAGTTAATGACTATAATATTAAAACTATGCACATATTAGAAATAGAAACAAAATTATATTCAAGTAGATGCATTAGGCAAAATCAAAGTGGACATTATAGATTACAATGTTAAACTTTTGTATTTCAGTTCCAGGCTTCATCTTAGGAGATGAAAACCTGAACCTATTACTTTTTCATCTTCCTGTACCTCAAACCAAAATGAGTCACCTTGCTTGGTCCCGAGATGGTGGCATTTTCTTTGTTATCTATAGCAGGCACTGGTTAGTTCTGGTCAAAAAGATGAGATCAATATATTCAGACACTGTAACTTACTACAAACATAACCTCACTACAAAGTGTTTTAAGTTAATATTTTCCCAATGTCTAGTAAAACCCCATTAGGGTAAATGTGAAAGCAGATTACAATGTGTTTCCAGAGAGTAAACCACCACCTCCTCTTTTTTTCTCTTGTAATTTTTTTCTTTGCTTTCGCTGAAAAGTAACAACTATACATTTTATGGGACACAGTTTTAGGAATGAGTTTGGCTGCCTATTGCTGCAGTTCCAAGGAAAGTTGGTGTTTCAGGGCTAGTGGCGGTACAGCCTTCTTTATAAGGATGAATGAAGGTGGAAAGCAAGACAAACAGAGGCATGTGAGACACTGCTTTATGTGATTCATGATGGCTTGCCTTAAGCCTGTTAGCCTCTGCCTGGCTCTCCTTGCTGAGAGAATAATGGAGAATTACAATGTATATAGTGACATTGTCAAGCCATCAGGAATTGCTGATTATAGTGCTAAATATTGATCTCTGCTTCACATGTGTCAAAATTCTTTCTCCCCTTAATTAGAACTTCCCTAAGCACTGTACAAGAACAAACTGAATATATCAGATCTCTGCGAAAGGGAGTGTGATACTAGAATATAATTGTGACCTCTTGTCTTCTCCTTCCTCTTGTGAGTTCTGAGATGACTCCAGCTGTCTCTCTTGCCCTTCCCACTACATGTGATCATCATGCTCATTTTTTTCCCATCTAACCATAGGAAGATTTCTCCAAGCCCCTGCGTTTCATCATTCTGAGCCACGAGGGTAGTAGTCAGATGGCAGAGACTTAAAGTGCCAGAGGTGGCTTTTTCTATTTGTTTGTTTCATGGTACACCGCACCAGGCAATGACCTGTGGCAACAATGTCATACAAAACGGAGACAAGTTCACCCAATCAAAGGGAGGTTTAAAATTAATACAGATTCCTCCATTTCTTCCTGTGAGATCTGGGAAGGGCAATCTCAGGGTGCCATAGGCTTTCTTGGTTATCAGTCACACTCAATTAAAAAATATTTTTAAGAAACTTTTCTTATGAAAATAATTTCTTGTAGTTCTAAATTCCACCATCAATGGAAGCAGAGCTTTCTAGTAATTTGATATTATCATTCAATCAACTTCCATGTTCTGCACTCTGCAGCTAATGCAATGTAATGAAAGGTTGTGATATATGGTTTCAATTTGCACTGCAAACTGAACACTTAACTCATTTATCTTAGTTTACCTGTAATATATTGTTATTTTTTAATGATGGCACATGGTACATTTGCCTTTCGTTTGTTGTGCTTGGTAAAATCAATATTTCATTAAAAGATTTTCAAAAATTGTTTGTTTCAAATACAGATCCAGAACCATTTGGCAGACAGTTTCTTAGAAACTTTCCTAATTCTCGAAAATGTTTCCATGCGCACCCACCACCGCCACAAACACAGTGTTAAGGGCCTGATGGACAGCTATCACTGAGGCAAACTCACACGTGTGGTTCAAAGAGGCTATAAATAACAAATTCCAATACTGACTTTTTCATAATAAATCTGAATGAGGATGATGAAGATAAGGTTATTAGGCCACCCCATCATTAAAAAAAAAAATTCAAGCTGGATTCTCTGTCTCCACACAGAGGAAGTGTCAGGGCTCCTGCATGAATACAGGTATCTTCCCACAGCTGCCCAAGTTCCCTGGCTACATTGCACCACAGGTGATCCGAGTCAGTGGTAATGATCAGGTTAGCAAAGTGCAGAGAACTAAACATTAAATTGGTTTGAAAATCTTCAGACTGCAATGGAGACATGGCAGTATTCATACTTCCCAGTGCACAGTGATGACACTGGATGCTTGTTTTAATGTGGCATAGTTTGCAAGTAAAGCTACTTACATGAGAAATGTTAACTAATGGCAACCTGTGACTTTTTCTGCCTTACCTTAGAGATGTGGGAAGAAAAATGAGCACTGAGCTGCCTATTTAAAATATACATTACCTAGTCTTGTGAAACTATTTAGCTCACAGATATAATGCTTCTGGGTGTTTTCTTCTCCAAGGTACATGCAAGATATATATATATATATATATATATGTGTGTATATATATAACTATAAGTCAATATCTAGCTATCTTCATAAACTACAGTCATGTCTTCTGAAGATTAGATTGTGATAGCTAAAGACACTATATTTCTGAATAACTATGTTGCCGTTATGTAAATATAAATGATTTGATGAACACAAGCTTATATTGGTACATTTAAATTAATTGTTCAATAGATAATAAAACAAAAATGATTATTGATATAATACATAACAATTGTATATTATTCATTCTGATGTAAAAAGACATATGTGCTGAAAATATCAAAACGTGATTGACTATGATGAGTATCTTGACAACTGCATACAAAATTTTCCATCAGAAGCAATTATAGGTTGAAATGGGAGAATTGCATTCTCCTTCAGTAAAAGCGGATGGAGGCAGATTTACAAAAGCAGATATATACAACACTTCCTGAGCAAATGATACTTCAGGATTCCTGGATTTTTCTTAATATTAAACAACTGAGCAATACCCAAATTTGGACTGAATTAATCATTCCTCTCCCTACTGGAAATATTCATGACAATTCACAGCTGAGGTAGATAAGATATGATCAATAAAATTCTAGTTATCTTTAGTACTATGCCGCATGAATCCTAACCAAAAGAAGTAATAAATGAGTGGCACATATGAATAGTACCTTTAAATAAGCAAGTGAGCCTTCTTCAGCAAGAAGCAACATTCTCTGGATATCAAAAATAATAACTGGTTTTGCAGCGATGCCGCTTGGAAACACGAGGGTATAAGATATACTGTACTTTAAGCTCTGTTTGATGAATCTGAGCACAGTTCCTGGGGGATAGATTACTTTAAACCATGCTCTTTTACTTTCTAATCCTGACTTGATTTGATTTGTACTTTAATACAGCTGCCTGGCAATTCAACAGCAAATAGAGACTATTTATGTAATCAGATTGTAAGTAGTGGGACAAGAAGAAACTCTCTAGAACCTTTTTGGAAAATAGTTTGTTGTACTTTTTATTTATTGAACAGCAGGGCTCCAGGCTTTCCAGTGCTCATTATAATTGGTTTTCTGCTTGAACTTTCAAAAACTGTCATGTCAATACTCAAACAGAATTTTTTTGCTTACTATATGGCTATGGGCTCTATTTTCTCATGTGCAACTGACAAAGTTCTTGCAATACCTTAGAGGCAAAGTTCTGGAGTTTCTTTTGCTTTTTACAAAAAAACCAGCATCTGGGTCTTTAATGGATTACTGACTGGAGATGTCCTTTTGCTTATTAAATGCCTAAAAACTGAGATATTACTCTTTTGTCTATGACTACCTTTGCCTGTCAATTGGGGAAGGATTTTTCTCAAGATGCAGCTCACCATGCAACAATGAGGCAAATTCCATTACCTTGAGCCCCTACACTCAGAGGTAAATAGCTTTTCCACTGATATGTACATACATAAGCACACTTCATATTTCAGTTACTATTTGATGGACAATGTCTCCTTTCTGTAAAGATTTATTTTTCAGACTCCTGACAAAAGAGTAATTCTGGATTTTATACTTCCTAATCCTTTTCTTTCAAAAAAAAAAAAACTAAAACCCTGACCAATCATGTAGGTACAAGGACCAAATATGAATTTAATACATAGCAAAGCAAGTGTCCAAACTAGAAATCAAATTTTAAACTCTCACTTTTTCTATTCAACATAAATATTTATATTTTTAAAATTCTAATCCCTATCATATTCCTTTTTTTAGTTGAGACAGATTACTTTTATGTCATAGGATTGTTTAGAATAAATTTCTATGAGGCCAGGGCAATGATAATTACAGTAAAAAAGATTAATACAAAAAAATTAGCATCTTATATTTTTAATTCATTTCTTATTCTGTTTAATTGCTACATATCTAAAGCAACCAGCCCCTAGTAAGGATGCAGTGAATATTTTTTGTATTTAAACTTCAGGAGTAAAAATAAAAGGCCATTGAGAAAAAACAAATTTTTAATAACAACTAGTAAAGTATAGAAGAGGCATGTGGTTCAGTAAGAAGTGGAATGTGTATGATGTGTCTGCAGGTCAGTGCTGGCCCCTCTCAATGCTGTTGACTATTTGCTATATTTTCCTTTGAAGGTTGCTGAAGAGACATTATACAATCAGCCAGAGTTTTGTATTTGGTTTGATTGTATTTCACTATCAACAGAAGTTTGCTCTGATAATGGCAGAATGTGTGACTATAAAGTGAAAAACATTTTCCCTAAAATCCAAACCAGATGCTGTATTTTCAAATTCGAGTGCTCTCTGACAAAACAGACATCCATGTCTGAGTTTCAATGCAGTCAAAGAAATGCATTTGCAAAGAGGAAAAAAAAGCATTGTCAAAAATGTACTGCTGATCATATCTGCAACTATATTGTCATATGCAATCCTTATGAAACAGACTGGGAAAGGCAAGCTGCTGGTCACTTTCATAACATGTCTGTGCAGTTTTTATATCTGCATGAGGAAAACAGCCCTTTAGGACTACGTGGCTTCTACATGATATGGAGTGCATAAGATCTGTTTACTAACACGAATATGATACCATACTTATCATATTCATCATCCAGTCACAGCATTGCTGGAAATGAGAATGCAGCTAAGAATATAGGAATAGTTAAGCATAATGAGAGAACTGCCTGGAAGGCAAATTTACTTTAAAGTTCAAGAAATGGAAAAATACCTGACAATGCTGACTTGAAACAATAATAGATACAGAGGTTCTGGATGGACTCTATCATTTCTTTCAAATATTTAACTGGGGTTCATTTGTATATTTATACAATCCTATCTGTAAAGGTATTGTGTTTAATCACATGGTGGTTTGCAGCTTGATCCTAGAAATGTAAGTTTACTGTGCTATAGTACAGGTTTAAGGTGACCATCAGAATTAAATACAAATATGAAATCCATTAAATCTTAGAGTAAAACTCATTTTCTGATTCCCAAACAAGAAATTGTGTGTGTGGCAGCTTTGGGCTTTCATAATTTATGTCTATATTGTCATTTATGGGAGTGAATTTATATAATTTCCATTATATGCAAACTAAAAAGATTATTGAGATTTTTGTTTTTAAAAATCAAAAGATATTTATGTATATAGGTGTGTGTTATATAAACTACAAATTTTACTTTTCTGATGGCAAGTAAATTTATTTTCTGCTTCTATTAAGAAACTGAATTGCTGTTGTATCTATTGTTTTACCAAAGAGAGGCTGTACCCTGGTGTTTTGTTTCATCATACGGAACAACTGACTGAAATTTGTTATCCTATGCACTACACTCGGCAGACAGGTCTGATTCTGTGGCTTTAGCCCCCAAAACTACATCAGTGCTGCTCTTTTAGTCAACTTGGAAATTTATATACTATACACTAACCCTCCTTTAATATCCTCTCTCTCTCTTTCCTCTGGGCATTTATTGCTGTTCTTTCTAGTTCAGTAACCAGTGAGCAGAAGGTTCATTAAAACTAATTGAATTGGAAACTTGTCTGCCCTGGGAAATGTTAACTCTTTGTTGTTATCTGAAGGAAATTCCTTTTGTTAGGTTCCTTCAAATTGAATTATTGAATCTTAATGTTGCAAATACTGTGTTAAACATGATCATCTTTTTGATGGCCTAAGCAACAAATCTCAGAAAATATCCTTACATCATATTGCACCTTACCAAAATAAAGCAACATTTTATTCAATGACATGGACAGCAGTATTGCTGCAACAGTGTTGCCCGTAACTCCTCCTGCTCTTCTAGCCCTTGCTATGCTGCCTGAAAATTTTTTCAGAAGATTCTATCATGCCTCATTTTCAATTGGTAAAGCAAATAACACAACTGCAGGTTAGTGAGTCAGTGTTTGTGGAATATGGATTATCAAAGAACATTAATACCACAATCACTGCCATTCTATCCATTTGAACAAATGTCAAAATGAAAAGATTGTAATTATTCTTAATTATATAGGGAACTTCACTTTACCTTGTCATTTGTAATCATTTAGAAATGGTGCTGAAAAAAAAGCATTTTAAATAAGAGTTTAGAAGGCTGTGTTGTCCTGGAATTGTTTAGAGCAGGGAAATATTGACAACATTGGAAACATTTGATAATAGTCACAGTGGTAGATTTTTGCCAGCTTTAAAAATCAATCAAAAATAACAGGCAACCCACTGTTGCTAATAAAAGTAAATATTTATGACTGATTTGACTGTGCCTCAATACCAGTCAATCACTTTTCAAAGGATCTCAGCAATTCATTAACCTCTTTTTACTGGTCTTGTCCCTGTTGGTATTAGCCATTAAAAAGGAATAAGGGAGGGAGCTTTTGATTTTTCTGTTCTCATCACTCATAGCTTATTTGTTCTTTGCCTTCATTCCATACATCGCCACTAAATTGATTGTCTGCTTAGTCATATGAATGATAAAGGAGCAATGCCAGTAATGCTGAGAGCCTCCATTAATTTCTAAGGATGGTGAGTTCCTCTGCTTCAACCACAACTTGAAACAATCCAACTTCTCATAGCATCTTCTATCAGTACTAATTCTTGTTGTGTAAGAGTCCATGGAAGCACCTGACTTTTCTGTTAAACATCTTCCTGGACTAACTTTAAGGAAACAGATATTTGTTAACACCATCTCAAATTCATTTGCCCTTCATTCAGCCTGTCCACACCAACACACACACACACACACACACACACACATACACACACACACACAAAAAAAAAAAAAAAAAAAAAAAACACACACACACACATACCAAAACAAAACTGCAAGGTTTAATTTAAACCTTAAAAGTGATAATGTTGTTATCTGATGTTATAAAACACCTTGGAACTGGCACCTTAAAGCCCATTCCCTTCATAGGAACACCTGAGCCAGTCTTGATGTTGGGGTGAGGAAAATGGTTCTGCCTAGAGTAGATGCTGAACTAAGCCACCTTGGGACCTTGGGACCTCCTGCCCTTGCTGGGGAGGAGATAATAAGATGGGGAGAAGAGAGAGTGACTGTGAGGGACAGGAAGGGGAAAGGAGTTTGAACAAGGGAATACATGGATTAAAAATGAGACTTTATTCATAATAAAAAAAGAAAAAAATACCACTTATTCAGTGACCATCACATCCAGATGGAAATCCTTCACAAAGTGAAAGACATCTTCAATCATCATAGAACTTTGCAGAGATCCTTACCTAATAGTTTTGGATTTCTGAGATGTACGTTTAAAAATATTCATACTGTAACTTACTGATGTTCACTTTTACACCTTAAAATATTTGTGACAACATAACCATCTACTGTGATTGTATTCCCTCTCAGAAGAAGCTGGGATGTATTAAATTGGTATCTTAACTTGCTTTAATTGCCATTGTAAGTACATATTTTGTCATGGAATAACAGCCTTAACAGACATGTAAAACCTGCATAACTTACCAGTCTATAAAAGTTAAAGCTTCTCTAGGTACTCTTAATTTAAGACTCCTCAATGGCAACTGTTATTTTTTAACCCTTCCATGGACAGTGTGCTTCATATTATATTCCTCCTTCTCACTACTTACAATAAGATCTAGCATTTACTGAGCTAAAGGGATGGCTTTGTGGCAGGCACTATGTTTTAAAAAGCAGAAAATTTTAACCTAAACGTATCTCATTTGATCCTCTCTTAAAAGTCTATGAAGTACACCTTATTTTAGCTACAATTTTTCAGGTGCATAAATTGAGGCCTCTGAAGAATGAATAGTTTGTGATCACACTCATGCTGAGTACTGCTAAAACTGAATTGCTTAACACACGGAAGCCAGAATTTCCTTTGTGGTATAACCAGCTACTGTTAAATTGCTCTAGTGAGTCTACCCCATAATAAATGCTAGTGAATTTGTCTATTTTTATCCACTTTAAACTATAAAATCTCAACTGAATTAGAGTGTTCTTGTTTTCCTTTGAAGCCCAAGTATACCTTAGTTTGACACATGGAGTCCAAATTTTTGAGTTGCAGATTGTATAAGTAGACAAATTCTAATGATGTGAAATTATTTCTGTTTCTCCCTTTGTTGCTCTAGTTACAGGATTTACAGTTTGGCAAACATACATACACACATAAACAGGAAATAGAGAGGAGGTGCAATATGGCACAATCAGCCAAAACAAATTATCAGCCACAAAAACAAAGTGCTATCCTTATAGCTACCTATAGACAAAAAAGGTTTTGGTTTTTGGTTTTTGGTTTTTTTCTCAGGAGACAAAGACTTCAAACTAAACTAGTAATGAGGGATTTCAGCCAACTCCTATTACAGATCTTCTTTCCCAACTGATAAAGAGAAGAGGTTTCCTCCCGTTCAGGCAGAGGCTGTGTCCCTCAACAGAAGGAAGTCATTATAAAAAAGTGAATCAAGATCCTTTAGCTCTCCCAAAAAATTTCTGGGAGCACAGCTCATAGGTGGGAGTTAAGGTAGGAGGGCAAGGTGGATGATATAGTCCTGAAGGGGTATACACAAAGGCTGTAAAATTCATTTATTAAACAAACCTAATGAAGAACAGTAATGGTGGAAGTCTTCTAGGTGAGGCTCCTTAGAAGTGGTCAGAGCCACTGGTACTGAGACCCTGAGATACTCCAAAGCATCTGCAGTTTGTTACAATACTAAAACACATCCTTGAGTAGAAAAAAATACAAACGACACATGTGATACCTGAAGTTACCATAATGGTTAGAACATGTATGAGAAAGTCTTCAATGACATCAGCTAATGTTGCATAAAACTTTGGTCTTTTGTATGGCCTCCTATGTGAGCTACTAAACTCTTCTCCTGCATTCCAGCCCCTTATTGGCAATAAAGTGTCTCTTCTCAAATTGTCTCTTTTTCTGCCACTACACATATCTCTATCCAATTTCTTGTTCTAGTATACAAGAACCTGGTGCCTGTCTGAGAGTATCATATCTACATATCATTATGACTCCTGAGGACTGGAAGCTCACAGGCATGCTTATCATCCCAACTGAGTCTCGCATCAAATCTCATAGCATGAGTAGATCAGGAAATCATATTCTCTTTTTCAATTTTTGGGGTTTTTTTAAGAGTTTCCCTTTGAGTATAGGTGAGTTCATCTTACCCCTGCCACTTGCCCCCCCCCCCGTGCTGCTGTTAGGATGTCTAAAACTATCAATTCTTACAGTAGAGCTGTCTTTATCATTTTAACCTGTGAATTTGCTAGTGAGAACTTTCAGGCTGTTAAAAAAAGAAAAAACACTAATGGTTACAAAATGTGCTAAAATGCAAAGAAACAGTTCCACAAAGAAATCCAGTGGTGAAATAAATAAAAGATAAAAAATATGAGGTTGCAAACATATTTGTGTGTATGTTATATCAACTTGGGACAGAGAAATATTTAAAAAAAAAAGCAAAGCATAAACTAATACTACAAGTTCTAATATGTAAAAGAACTTTGTACTTGAGAAGGGATGATTTCTCATCTGAAGAAAATTTTTACAGTTTACCAGTATAAACAGCTTTGTCTTCAAAATGCTGTTGGGGCAGAAGACTCAAGAGAGAAATGTTTTGGCGGCGTCCCAGCGCACTCTGGAGCAGGGGCAGCTGAACTCTGCACCTGGCCACACCCACAGCTCCTGCTGCTGCTGAGGGTATCTGCAAGGATCCCTACTGCGACCCCGAACTGAGTGAACTGAGCAAACCAACTGCAGGGGTCTCTGAGGGGCGGATTCGAACCCTGACCAGAGGTGAGGAGGGCTCGGCGGGCCTCAGCGCCTGTATCCTGGCCTGGGAGGGAGAGTTGACCTCACACTGCTTCCGGTTCCGC
>PVIH01029314.1:0-13854 GCA_004025045.1 Sigmodon hispidus | reverse complement strand
AAAAAAAAAAAGAAAAAAAAAAAAAAAAAAATAAAATAAAATAAATGGTGTGCTGGTAGTTTGTATTCTCAACTTGATGGGCATTAGCGTCACCTGGGAAGAGGGAACCTCAATCTAAGAATCCCTTAGGTCAAATTGGTCTGTGGGGAACTGTCTTGATTGTTGGTTAATGTGAGAGGGCTCAGTTCACTGTGGGCGGTGCCCCCCGCCCCCTCCCCTCATCCCCGACAGGTGGTCCCGGGCTATATTAGAAAGCAGGCTGGCCACAAGCCCGAGGGAACAGGCCAGTAGCAGTTTTCCTCTATTGCTCCTGCCTCCAGGTTCCTGCTTGGGTTCCTGCCCTGTTCCTTTGGTCATAGACAATGAGTTGAACCTTTCCTCCCCAAGTTACCTTTGAACATGACATTTCCCACAGTGGCAGGAAGCAAACTAGGACAGGGTCCTTGGGAGATGGCTCAGTCACTAAAGTTCTTGTCAGGAAGGCAAGAGGACCTGAGTCTGGATCCCTAACACTCACAAAAATATCATACACAACACCACATGCCTATGAGCCTGGTGTTGGGATGAGGGACAGAGGCAGGTGGATCCTGAAGCATCCAGCATCCAGCGTAGGAAGCAGTGGCAGCCATTGTTCTAGCCACAGGATGGAAGGTGGACTGCAAGGCTGAGCCAGACCCTCTTACCAATCTCATGTTACAGCCATAGACGGAGCTGAAGAGCCTGAGTGGCCCTACAGTACCTCTGCCTCCTGCCGAGTTTCTACCCTCAGACAGGACACTGGCTTCTTCAAGGCAGCCCCGACGGTCCCCTCAGAATGCAATTAGGGTGATCCAGCTGGAGACTGTCAAGTGTGTACTTTCACAAAGAGACAATCTGGATTTAATTAGGGAGAGGATTCCATTAACCCATTATTCAATCAATTGAAAGGCCCTCTAACCTGAAAATTTGGAAATGCAAATGAAGGCAGACACAGTCAGAGTGATTTTTAATATCTAAGTGTCCAAGGGCCAGATTACAGCTCACTCCACATGCACAGCTAATTCTCTCCCAGCCTTTTCCCAGTAATTACTGTAAAAAGCCTTGAGATACCTTGAGCATAATCACAGTTCCAGGGAAACACATCAGACAGCACATTAATTACATTGGTTGCTGAAAATATGGGGGCGGGACAAACAAGTCCATAAGGGTTAGGGCTCTGGGACAGTCCAGATGGAATAATGTACTTCTGCCTGTAAAAACTGCAAAAGCAGGGCATCTGGAGGAACCCATCACTAAACCCAGATGGTCAAGGGAGAACACTGCTGATGGCCTGATGGTCACAGGGGGATTCAGCCAGGCTGCTGAGCACAGGCCAGGCTGCTAAGCACAGCTCAGGCTGAGGCCCATGGAGAAGCATAGCCGGATCCTGCAGGAGCCTCTGATCTGATGGGCAGGTGGGTTGGGGTGAGCCATAAAAAGACCCATGCAGGGGCTAGAGAGGTAGTTGGTAAAGTACCTGCAGTTGTCAGTATAGGAACTGGAGTTCAGATCCCCGCCCCCTACATAAAAAGGGTGGGGTGCTGAAGACAGATCCTGGCAGCTCCATGTTTAGTAAAGAAATGCTGGGATTTGTTTTGTTTTGTTTTGTTTTTAACTTTTTATTTATTTATTTGCCTTGGTGTTTACCTGAAACTGGGAACTGGAACTACAGACAGTTGTGAGCTGCCGTGTGGGTGCTGGGAATTGAACCCCAGGCCTCTGGAAGAGCAGTCAGTGCTCTTAACTGCTGGGCCCTCTCTCCAGCCCCAGGAATGCTGTTTTAAATAATAAAGTGGTAAGCAATGGAGAAAATACCCCACATCAGCCTTTGTTTTACACACACACACACACACACACACACACACACACACACACACCTCATTCATACACTTTCACCCACATATCACATACACAGACACAAAGCTTCAAGGAGTTTTAAGACAAACTTCACAAAAATGTCATCAGAAAGGGAGCCTGAGGGTGGCGAGACAGCCAATCAGGTGAAGGTGGTTGCTGAGAAGTCTGAGGACCTGAGTCCCACCCCCAGGATCCACGAGAGGGATAGAAAACTATGTCCCAGAAAGTAGTGTTGGGTGTGTCATGTGCCCCTGAACAAATAAATAAATGCAATTTCTTAAAAGAGAAAGTTTTGATATACGTGCAGATGAACTCTGTACTGAGGTCTGTCCCTATCAGCAACCAGAAGTTTCCTCACAATACTACCGCTGGTTGTGCTGGAAAATCTACTTTTTCTGCTTATCACTTCCCATACATCATCCCAGACTCCGGTGTTATCTCCTGGAGCAGCCAGTCTACACTGAGCTCTCCCTCCTCGGCAGTGGTGACTTACAAAGGCCATATGCTGACCATGGACCACCCTGTGAGAAAAGAAAACCTGACTCAGCGTCAGCCATTCTTGTCTCATCCTTAGCCCCATCTTCCTCCACACCCTCCTAGATTCAACAAGTGAATACCATTGACATTCCCATGAGTCATGTCTCAGGTTAGACCTCTGGGCTTCTGTGGACACGAGCCCTCTCCTGCCCTCTCACAGCATATGCTTTGTATCTTTTAGTTAGTTTTCTTCACTAAGGACATAAGGGGGAATGGATCAGGACAGAGCAAGGAGGCCATCTCCACCACCCAGGGCCACGGAAGTGCTTGGATGCTGCTACAGTTTCAGAGTTAGGACACCAGCTGCCGCTCTTTACACTGTCTGAATCATCAGAAGGGGCCAGGCTCCTAGAAAAGAATGCTTCTTCCTTGCCTGCCCTCATGGTCATCCGGGTTATATGAAAAACTCTCCTGTGAACCATGGTGCTTCACTCTTTGGGAGCTGAGCTGGTGTCTGTGCTGGGAGAAATGTAAAGTAGGTTGGGAAGAGCAATTATACCAGGTGGGAGATCTGGACTCAACTCCTGGGTCTGTTATTATTATTACCCCTGACTGCTAGGGACATGCCATTTAAAGCTGTCCAGTTCAACCTCCCCTTCTGGTAAATGGGGATAAAAGACATCTGACCTGATAGACCGAGTGGACCTGCACCAGAAGACTTCTTGCATTACTTTCTAAACCTAATGTATATTGTTTTATATCTTTTTATTCTGAAATGCAACACAAGAAAGAACAGAGCATGAACAGGGATTTTAACCATTCCTATAGACTGGCCACTGAGGTGATCAATGCAGCTCTTGGAAGACAGATAGTATTTATAGCTCTGCAGAAGCAAACTCATGCATCCCTTCTTAGTCACAACCCCATTTCCTCCCTAACAGGTATACCCTACCCTGGTAATTATAGCTCTCACATCCTACCAAGATATGCCAGTCTGTTAAAACACATTAGCCTGGCTTGATAATTTTCAAAACAGTATACAGATGGAACCATGTAGAATATATTCATTTGCGTATGGCTTATTTTGTTTAAAATTGTGTTCATGAGATTCAGCTGGTTTTATTTTGTTGCTATATACTGCTTCATTGTATGAACATACCACAGTTTATATATTCTTCTACTGAGGGCAAGAACCCACTCCATGAATATTGCAGGTAATACTGTTACTGGAACTTTTGTCTTCATACATTCATCTAAGGAATTTCAGGGTCATTGAGTATATATATCTTCAACTTCATGAGCAAATACCAGTTATCCAAAGTAAGTAGTGGTGCCAATTTACACTCCTATAAACAATACAAGAGAATTCCTCTTTTACCATAGCTGCCTATGGAGTTTGAATAGTTATGGCCCCCATAGACTTATGTGTTTGAAGACTTGGTCCATAGAAAATGGCATTACAGGAGGTGTGGCCTTGTTGGAGAAAGTGTGTCACTGTGGAGGCAGGCTTTGAGATCCCATAAGCTCAAGTCTTAACAGTGTGACACAATCTCCTTCTGCTGCCTGCTGATCAAGATGGAGACCTCTCAGCTCCTTCTCTAGCACCATGTCTGCCTGCATGCTGCCATGTCCCGCCTAATGATAATAAACTAAAGCTCTGGAACTGTAAGCCAGACCCAATTAAATGTTTTTCTTTATAAAAGTTGCCTTGGTAATGGTGTCTCTTTACCGTAATTGGAACCCTAACTAAGACACTGCTCAATGTCAAGTAGTACCAGGCTCTTAAAAGTTTCACTCATATGACAATTAGAATCCCACTGTGACTTTTCTTTGATTAAAATATTGGACCCCTTTCTCTAAATATATTTTCTTTTAGTGATAGTCCTTGTTTTCCTATTTTAAAAAACTTATCACTGATCCTCCCCTCCAAACATCCTTCCTCCAACCCATTGCTTTAGTCCAGCCTCCAGCAGGAAACCCACTGGAAGCCCACAGGCCACTCACGATCCAGCCATACCACTCTCAGCATATTTCTAAAGGACACTTCATCCTATCACAGAGACACTTGCTCAATCATGTTCACAGCTGCTCTATTCATAAAAGCTAGAAATTGGGGCTGGAGAGATGGCTCAGCAGTTAAGAGCACTGACTGTTCTTCCAGAGGACCTGCGTTCAATTCCCAGCATCCACATGGCAGCTAACAACTGTCTATAATTCCAAGATCTGACACCCTTACACAGTTATACATGCAGAAAAAAACCCAATTCACATAAAATAAAGATAAATATTAAAAAAGGTAGAAATTGTAAACAGCCTAGATGTCTTTCAAAGGAAAAATAAAGAAAATCTGGTACATTTACAACCACTGGAAAAATGACATAATGAAATTAATTCCCAGGTTAATGGATACAACAAGAAAAAAATCATCCTGAGTGAGGTAAACCAGACTCAGAAAGACAAATATGGTATGAACTTACTTACATTTGCTTATGTCAATGATAACCAAGCTACAATACATAGAACACAGAGGGTAAGTGTAGAATGAGAGACTGAGATGGGAGAACAGATAGATCTGCCTAGGAAAGGGAAATAGAACAGACAGATGAAGTGGGAGGGGGAGGGGTGAGTGGGAGGAATAAGGGAATATGGGGGGAGAGACAGCCAAAATTAAGGGATATCTGACGGGTAGTATGGAAACCTAATACAGCAGAAGCTCCCTAATATTCATTTATAAACATGTATATATATGAAAGTGTTCTAAATGAAATTGCCAACTAATAGAGGACACAGAGCCCCAACTGGCCATCTCTTGTCATCAAATGAAGCTTCCATTACTGGGAATGGGATATAACTAATTGAATTGTTGATCAAAGGGGTCCCATGGGAATCCCCTCAATAACCCCAAGCTGTTGCCAAGACAAGGTCGCTCTCCGCAAACTGACAGTAAGGCCCCATTGCTGAAGACAACACCTACAATTCATTGAACATGGAGAAGTCAAGCTAGTGCTTACATAAAGCCTTCACTCCTTCATTCTGTCCTCTCTGGTACAGAAGATACTCTGTACTCTACCAAAGCAGAAGTGTAAACACTACTCCAGCCACAAACCCTTTGATCTACAATGGTGTCCTGCCTGAAAGATATGCTAGTGCAATGGTGGCATAAAGCTTGTGGGCGTAACCAACCAATATCTGAACTGACTTAAGGCCCACTCCACAAGATGGAACCCCATTGCAGAGTATTATTTTAAGGTGTGTTACTTTTGCTTAGGTTGGAGTTGTTTAACTCTGTGAAGCTGTGTGTCTAAAACACCTGATGGTCTAATGGAGAGCGGAACAGCCAATAGTGAGACAGGAGAGAGGATGGGAGGGGCTGGCAGGCAGAGAGGATACATAGAAGGAGAGAAGGCAGGGTGAGGAGAAACGAGCAAGAGAACAAAGAGAGAATGACACTAAGGACCAGCCACCCAGCCAGCCAAGGAGTAAGGAGAAAACCACCAAAGAGATGCAGAAATATAGAGAGGGAATAAAAAAGCTCAGAGGCAAAAGGTAGACAGGCTAATTTAGATTAAGAAAAGCTTGGCAAAAAAAAAAAATCAAACTAAGATCAGGTATTTATAATTAAGAATAAGGCTCCGTGTGTGATTTATTTGGGAGCTGGGTGGCGGGCTCTCCAAAAGAACAAAACAATCACCGACAGAACCCATTCCCAGCAGTGCCTGGGTGACCCAGAACCTGAGACTAGATAGCCCAGGGACCGAGAGGAAAGCCAAATACTGCTGCTCTAAAAATACGTAGCAATAAAATGACTCCTAATGACATTCTGCTGTACTCATAGGCCAGTGCCTTGCTCAGCCATCATCAGAGAAGCTTCCTCCTGCAGCAGATGGGAAGAAATACAGAGACTAACAGCCAGACACTATGCAGAGAGTGAGAGACCCTGGAATGCTCAACACTACATGGGATGTCTCCATCAAATCCTTCTTCTCAGGTCTCAGGGACCCCGAGGAAGAAGAGGGAGAAAGAGTATAAGAGCCAGAGAGTTGGGGGACATGAAGAAAATAAGGCCCTTAAAATGAACATGATCTACACACATATGAAGTCATGGAGACTGAAGAAGCATGCACAGAGTCTGCACCAACTGGGGTTCTAAAGCTGAAAGGGGGAGTGGACACATGTTCCCATCCCCAGCCTGAAAGCAGCCTCCAGTTAAT
Source organism: Sigmodon hispidus (assembly GCA_004025045.1). Classification (NCBI taxonomy): domain Eukaryota; kingdom Metazoa; phylum Chordata; class Mammalia; order Rodentia; family Cricetidae; genus Sigmodon; species Sigmodon hispidus. Next base: position 7,291 of record PVIH01029314.1, on the reverse strand, counting down.
AACTACTTTCAAATGAAAATTTAGTTTCCTCCAAGGGCAGTTCACTGAGCAAACAAACTACTCTTAAGGGTATAGTGCTGTATGCCCAGCACTAGATGGCCAACCAAAAATGAACTCAATGGCATCCTTGGCGGTTCCATGTCTCATCATTCACAGCTTTTTTTTAAAAAAACTTTTTATTGATTTATTTATCTTTATTTATTTGCCTTGGTATTTGCCTGGAACTGGTAACTGGAACTACAGACAGTTGTGAGCTGCCATGTGGGTGCTGGGACTTGAACCCTGGTCCTCTGGAAGAGCAGTCAGTGCTCTTAACCACTGAGCCATCTCTCCAGGCCCCACAGCTTTTCTTTAAAAAAAAATTATCTTTTATTATATATATTCTTCTCTCTTTTTATCCTATATGTATGTTCTTTGTACATATATTATAGCTTCCTGCTTAGTGTTTTTTATGGGATTCTTGTGTGAACATGTGGGTCTCTGTTTCCTGTGCCTTCTCTTGTGCTCTTTCCTTCTGTTTGTTTGGTCCAATTCCAACATGCTAGCTTTTGTTTTATTATATTTTATTCTATTTGAATTATCCTTTAAAAGTTCATTTGTTTTCTAACAAGACACAGAAAGGGAGTGAATCCAGAGGGAGGGAAAACCATAATCAGGATATATTATGTGAGAAAAATATCTATTTTAAATAAAAGGAAAAGACTTTTTAAAAAAGCATATGACATTTTTTTATAGGTTTCTAAGAATTCCTTTTTAGAGCAGTGGGCACAGACATGTTCTGCCTCCTTGCTGCGGGGCACATCTGCCCACATCTGTACCACCATCTTTTGAAGAACAGATATCTTCATGGAGAACAGTTTCCTACAGCTAGTTCTGCTTTGTATCTTATGATTTTTCTACCTTAAGATCATAAAGTCATCTCCTAAAATGATCTTTCTACCTTAAGATCATAAAGTCATCTCCATTTAAAATCTTTATTGTTTGTCTTTAATTTGTGAGACTCCAACTGTTGAGAATTGTCCAGACCATCTGAAATTTATTTCCATCAAGCAATTTGGGAACATGTTGCTACATGGATGCTTCTTATTAGCAATGTGACCTCCTGAGTGTTCTGTCCAGCTATCCTTAGACATTACATACAATCTGTTTCATTGATTCAATTCCCAATCCTTACACTAACACTGTATGGTCTTAATTATTATAGCTAGTCTTAAAATTATGTTTAGATTTATTTGTTTCGTGCATGTATTTTGTCTGCATATATATCTGTGCACTACATGTATGCAACACCAATAGAGACCAGAAAAAAGCATCAGATCTCCTGAAACTGGAGTTATGAATGTTGTGAGCCACCATGTGGATACCGGGAACCAACCTCACCTCCTCTGCAAGAACAAGAGCTTTTAATCACTGAACCATTTCTCTAGCCCCACCTTATAATAAATCTTGATCTCTTCTAGAAGTTCTCTTAATTTTGGGGGAGTGTTGAGACTTGAACCCAGAGCCTTGGATGTTCTAGGCAATCATTTTATCACTGAGCCATATGTCTACCTCCCTTATCTTGTTCTTTTGTGAATGCCTTGGAAAATTAAACTTTTATATTTACATCTAAAATTTAGAATTCAGACTATAGCACTTTATAAAAAAAAGTATTATGGCTTCAGTTGGATTTGTACTGACCATACTTATTAACTTAGTAAAATTAATATTTTTATAATATTAGCTTCCAATCTATGAGCACAGCATATTGCTCCTTCTGTCTTTTAAAATATTTCTCCAGTTTTTACAGTTATCTTCATTGACATTTTGTAATAAAGTAGCCCTTTCCACCCACTTACCTGTTCATGCTTTTTTTCTAAACTATCTGATACACCTACCACACACCTCAGTGGTAAAGAAAATTCTACGGTCACCTTCACCTTGGCAGGTGACTAGTCAGTAGGTGTTGCTGACTGTGGAGACATCCCTCTGGAACTCTTCACAGCTGTGCATCTCCGAGTAATGCTTCAGCTCCAGGAAGGCGGCTCACACAATAAGGTAAGTTTCTCAATCTCCAGGTGATTAATGATGCCTGTAACTCTACAACTTCCTTAAAGATACACTTCCTGTCTGTGCTGGCTAGTTTTATATCAACTTGACACAGGCTAGAGTTATTTGGGAAGAAGGAACCTCAATAGAGGAAAATTTCCCGCCAGACTGACCTGTGAGGCCTTTTGTTGATGGATGACTGATGTGGGAGGCATTGCCCACCTTGGTGGTCCTGGGTGCTATAAGAAAACAAGCTGAGCCTCCAAGAGGAGCAAGCCAGTAAGAAGTGTTCCTTCAAGGCTCTTCCTTCAGTTCCTGCCCCCAGGTTCCTGCCCTGATTTCCCTTCATGATGGAGTGTGACTGTAAACTGTAAACAAATCTCTTCTCCTCCGCAAGCTGCTTTTGGTCCGGTTGTTATCACAGCAAGAGTAGCTCAGAGACACCGAAATCTAGGCATGCCTATAGGAAGTATTGAGGCCAAGGAGGATAGAATGAACATTGAAAAATATCACCTCTCTTTATGCAAAACATGTGTGAAACAGACTAACATGTTATCTAGGCCTATAGATAAATGAGTTAATTTAGATATCATTTCTTCTCTCAGTGTGAGATTGCTCTTTTGGGATAGCGCTTTTCCTGACAGATAGCAGAGATGAGTCGATTTAGCGCCTGTTTTAACCATATTTTCTCCTACTTTGCTATAAAACAAAATATAACAAGTGAAGTTCTTTGTGTGTGTGTGTGTGTGTGTGGGTATGTGTTAGAGGGTACATTTGCCTGTGTGTGCATGTGGAGGCCACAAATCAACATCAGATATCTTCTTCCATTGCTTCTAACCTTATTATTATTTTTTTTAGATAGTCTCTCTCTGGCCTAGTTTACATTAGCTCTAATCTGAACCTACCATTTCAGCTACAGTGGATTACCAGAAGGTCCCGAGGATCCTCCCAGCACTGGGGAAGAGTGAACCCCACTCTCAGCTTCTAGGTGGGTGCTAAGGATCTGAACTCAGGTCCTCATACATAATCCTTACATCCCCACTCCATCAGAGAGATGGAGCCAGGATATGGCATAGCCCTGGAAACGAGATCCCATAAGGGGACCCTCCTGTCCTAAGCACTAAGACAACGACTGAAAAGGAATGGCTACTGCATTTTCCTCTGGCCTTATGCCCTTCTCCCGCTCTTCTTTCTGTCTACAGCTTAGCTGGATTACTTAGAAGTACAAAACCTATTCTACGCAATTTAAGGAACACACACATTCACACACACACACACACACACACACACACACACACACACACACACACACACACAAGAGATGAGTAGAAACAAGAAGCGCAGTTCCCGCTGATGGCTCTGATCAGCCACATAGTCCTGAATTTCCCCACATGAACATCTGTCTCCAATGGGAAAGGCAAACTCCTCACTCTGACTCATGCTGGTCTCATTTGGCAGTGCCTTGCTCATGCGAGGTGAGCACTCCATCTCTGAGCTATGTCCTAGCCCCCACTCCTTGGTTAAATGGCAGGATCATCTAATGCTATAACCAAAAGTATTCCCTGGGCCTAGAGATGTGGTAGGGATTCAGTATCCAGACCCCTATAAACTATGTGTCATCATGAATGTCTATAATCCAGGTGCTGCAGGGGTAGAGGTAGGAGGATTTGAAAGTCAAGGTTATTGTATGGTTACATAATGAGTTGAAGGCCAGACTGAAATACATGGGACCTTGCCTCAGTAAGTGAATAAAGATAGATAGATAGATACATACATACATACATACATCACTTTTTTTTAACTCTTTTGCTCTTTTGGCCTTTGGGGGTCCTGCCACCCAGCTCCTAAGTAAGCACTTGGAGTCTTACTGTTTCTTATGAATACCCATCCATATTTTGTCTTATTTCTAGCCATCTTTTCTTAACTTAAACTATCTCCATCCACCTTTTGCCTCTGGGATTTTATCTTTCTCCATTTCTATACATCTCTCTTTCCTTCCGTCTCCGCGGCTTGCTGTGTGGCCCCCGACGTCCACCCTTCTCCTTTGCTCGCTCCTCCATCTTTCCTTCCCAGATTTCTCCTCCTATTTATTCCTGCTGCCTGCCAGTCTCTCCTGCCCTTTCTTTGGCCTTGTTCCTGGCCATTCTGCTCTTTATTAGACCCATCAGGTATTTCAGGCCAAGCAACACAGCTTCACAGAGTTAAACAAATGCAACATAAAAGAATGCAACACATCTTTGCATCATTAAACAAATATTTCACAGCAAAAACAAATATGTCACATCTTCAACCAATATTCTATAACAATAGCTTCCCTAATGCACTATATTCATTATAGGGTTGTGATCAGAAAGACATTGGTTTCAATGTACCATTATGTCTAATGTTTGATGCTCACTTAATAAATAGAATATATTATTACAGACTTCTGCTGTGAGTTCATGCATGCAGAAAGACAGAAACTACTGAAGAGTAGACCCAAGAAAGTGGTGGGCTGGGCACAGAGTAGGCTCAGTACAGACTGAGTGGAACTAAAGCACTTTAGATAATCAGGGTCTCTATCAGATGGTGTATGAATCAGTCAGTTCAGTGTGGACCAAAGAAGCTGCTCCAACTATTTTATGCAGAAAGAGACTTAATACAAAGAATGAGGTTGGTTGTTATGATCTGTGGTGTAGGGGCTCTGCTACCAGGCTAATGACTGAATGACCACATCACTAAAGCTTCTCAGGACCCAGCCCATGCTATCACTTCTGAAGACACCATGACTGACCTCATCCTACAAAACTGGCCACTAGCCATCAGAACGCCCATCTGCAACTCCAGCTCCTAGATATTCTCAACACTGATTACCAGAAAGCAGCAGTAAGACTGCCTCCCCTCACTTCTTCCAAACAACATTTGAATGCATGGGTTTGGTAAAAGCTACATTGAAGATAGCAGACTGCATGCAAAGGGGCATGAGAAATACCATTTCTAGTGTCCCTAGCTAGAAGCCAGAAGCATGGAGGGTGCAGAAGGGATGTAGGAAGGAGCAGGGATGAGGGAGGGTAAAGAGCATTTGTGGGGAGGGTAATGGATGGGTGCAATGCAGATGTTGCCTGTGATGATTTTTCCCCAGTGTGGAAAGAACCAACAAGTGAATATTTATAATTCCCGATGGTTTTGCGTGAATTAGTTCTGACAGGCAAGCTGACAGCTTGTGGGGGAAGGAGAAAGGCAGAGCACATGTCCACATGGGTCTCATTCTCTTAGAAAAGCAGGAGCTGATGTGGATGAGCCGGCATGGGCAAACTGAGTGGGCAGAAGTTGAAGTCAGATGCTTCCTTCACTTGATCTCCAGGGCAGGGTCTCTCACTAAACCCAGAGCTGATGGATTCAGCAAGACTAGCTAGCCAGTGAACCCCAAGGCCTCTCCTGTCTCAGTGCTAGAATTACAGGCATGCACCTCCACACCCAGATTTTTTAATGGGAGCTAGGGACCCAAACTCTGGTTATGCATGTGTGACGAGCACTTTACTGACTGAAACAGGTCTCCAGTCCTGTAATTTCAAAATAGTTGCCAAAACAGCAAAACAAGTCAAAACTAGAAGGTAAGTAAGTCTAACATAACTGAAACCCATACAACTTTTGGGGAGATCGGTTAATAGAAATAATTACATAACACTACTGAAGTAATTATTAAGAACAAGGAGATAATGAAAGAATTGCAGTTATCCTTAGACTAATGTACAAAATCATTACTGTTCTAGGCAATAGGGTTTTCTGTAGAAAACAACAACATGATTCTAACATTTATATGGAATAACAAAGTATCAAAATAGCCAAGACACCTTGAGCAGCACCATGGTGTCAGGCAAGAACTGGGCTTAAAAAGAAAAAAGGAGGGAGCAGGGAACAAGCGGTCACTGATCCACCTTCTAAGAAGGATTAAGAGCTGGTGTGATGATGGCTCAGCGGGTAAATCTGTTTGCCATGCCTGAGCTTGAGTCCAATCCCCCCACAACCCATATAAAAAGCCAGAGGTAGTGATACACGTCTATGATCTCAGTGCTCCTGTGGTGAGGTGGGAGGGAGGGAACTCTCAGGAGCTCACCGACCCAGAGTGTGGCAGAAGCACCAAGAGAAACCCTGCCTCAAACACATGGTGGAAAGAGAATAATTCTCAAAATTTGTCCTTAGACCACCACACATGTTCCCAGGCCTGCTTACCTCCCCCCAATAATAATAATAATAATAATAATAAACCAAATGAAAATCAATTAAAAATAGTATGCCTAATACTTATAGCCTAATGCTTATATCTTATGAAAAGAAATTCTAGATAGGCTGAAAAGCTAATTATAAGAGTCAGAAATTTTTTTAAAAAAATTAGAGGAAAATAGGAGCATTCTATATGACCTTGAGGTAGGGAAGTATGTCTTAGATTCAAGGGAACAGATTCAATCATAATGTTTAAAATAGATAAGTTCAACCACATTAAAAATAAAAACTTTTCACGCACAAAATACATTACAATTGAGAAATCAAGTTATTGTTTTGGAGGCAGCTTAAGTGATCATGAAGTTTATGAAGAGCCAGTGTACAGAATATAAAAAGAACTATGAATCACTGAGAAAAGAACTAACAATGGAAGGGAGTGCAGTGGTTTGGACAGGAACGTCCCCCATAGGCATAGATATGAATGCTTGGTCAGCAGGGAGTGGTACTGCTTGGGAAGGATTAGAAGGTGTGGCCTTGTTTGGAGGAAGTGTGTCACTAGGGGGTGGGCTTTGAAGTTTCAGAAGCCCACACTAGGCCCAGTAGCTCGCTCTCTACCTGCTGCTCTGGATATAGAATTCTCAGATACTTCTCCAGCACCATGTCTGTCATACATGCCACCATGCTCCCTGCCATAATGATAATGAACTAAGCCTCTAAAACTGTAAGAAAGCCCCAATTAAATGCTTTCTTTTATAAGAGTTGTATGGTCATGGTGTCTCTTCACAGCAATAGAAACCCTAGGACAGGATGAGAGTCAAATAGAGAGGTCTTAGAAAAGTGAAATTCGCTCACACTGCTTCTGGTTCCGCCACCGGGACCTGTGCTCTCTGCGGCGTCCCAGCGCACTCTGGAGCAGGGGCAGCTGAACTCTGCACCTGGCCACACCCACAGCTCCTGCTGCTGCTGAGGGTATCTGCAAGGATCCCTACCGCGACCCCGAACTGAGTGAACTGAGCAAACTAACTGCAGGGGTCTCTGAGGGGCGGATTCGAACCCTGAC
>PVIH01029313.1:0-13855 GCA_004025045.1 Sigmodon hispidus | reverse complement strand
CATTTTCATACATGCACCATATATACATCCATCTACTGAATACTTCATTGTATTTCAGTGTATGATGCAAATCCGAGAACCTTCAGTTTATAAACATTTCAGTAGGTCTGTCAATTCACAATTATTTGATATTCAGATAGCATATAAACTTTACATGCAAAATTATAGAAATTTTATATGTACCACTAGAAGAACTTCAACAATCAATGTGATTTTTTATTGGAATTTAGAGAGCATGTAAGTTGAAGTAAATGTTGAAAATAAATAATATCATACTACTATTTTATTTTTCTAGGATGGGGTGGGCAGAGGAAGTGGCTAAGATTAGAGATGGACACCAATGAATGGGTTTTAGAGTCACGTTGAAAGGAAATCCAGCAGGACTTTATTGTGGATTTATTAAGGGCTTAAAGAATTAAGAATTAAAGATAATTTTTTGGTCAAAGCAACTGAATGGATAAATGTGCTGTTTGTATGGTTAGAAAATGTTTGAAAATGACTAGATGTGGGACCAAATGAAAGAAGGATTAAGACTAGGCAGGCTTTATGTACCTTTGAGACATCCAAGAGGAGGTGTGGGGGTGAAGAAATGGAGACTTAGGTTGTTAAATGTCAGTAGTAAAGAAACACTCAATCTGGAGTTCAGAACTCCGGACTGCTACTTCATTGCTCATCTCCTACCAATGCTCTACCAACTGACTTGAAAAGGTAGAGGACATTGTACATCTCCCCTTGGGATTCTAGGCAGGTATTTTGTCCACATTGGTGGTGTAGAGAATACATTTGTTTTTGAAAATTTGTTTACTTTTTTAAAATGTGTTGCATTTCTTGATTTGTGAAATGTATTTACTTCTAGATTGGTATTGAAGACTATGCATCTTGGGGTAGCATTGCTAACACAGGATATTATAGCATATTCTAGGGTGACAGAATCATGTACTAGGAAGGATGCATTTTCAGGGCTGCCAGAGGTGTCTTCCAAGGAATGTCTTGATGTGGGATATCTTTCTGTATGCTATGAATTACTATTGGATAATAAAGGAAATATTTTGGCCTACTGCATGCTGTGAGTTACTATTTGATAATAAAGGAACTATTTTGACCTACTGCAATATTCCTCAGAGGCAGGTAGGAATTCCAAGTATAGATAAATGAGGAGGGCAGAGTCAAGAGAGATGTGATCCAACTGTCTAAGAAGTAAGTTGCAAAAGTACAGGTAAATCCATGAGCCATATGACAATATAATAGAAATGGTTTAAGTTGTTAAGAGCTAGCAAGTAATGAGCCTGAATCATAGGCCAAACAGTTTGCAATTAATATAAGCCACTGTGTGATTATTTGGGGCTAAGTGGCTGTGGGATTGCAGGTCCAGATCTCCATGCTAGGCTGAGTCTGAAACTAATGACTACAGTGTCTCATGTGAGCAGCACATTGGGATACTTATTACAAAGTAGAAAAACAGTGTTTAGTGAAGAGTGAGATGAGAAGGAGAAATTTTAGTAATTCCATTGAATGTATCAGTCTGATGTGTCTGTCATCCATGCCTACTTTACCTCCCCCAAACTCACAGTAGGACCCTGACCAGGAGATTCATGTACCATGCTAAACTAGGCCACCTTAGGACCTTGGGACCTCTTGCCCTTGCTGGGGAGGAGATAAGGATATAATATTATATTATTAATCTGTTTTAACAGGGATCACCCAAATGTTTCCACAGAAGGCAAAACAAATTTACTCTTCTCCATTTAATTTAACAAATTTATGTGTCACATTTACCTTGGAATATTTAAAAATTATGTAACTCTACAAAGCATCCTCAATGTTTAACTAAAATTTTTGTCATTTAAATGTCATAAGTTGATGAGTCCCCAAGGGAGGCGTTACTCCCTGAGGAGTTAGGTGGGGAAAAGTTGGGAATTGAGCATGAAGAGGGGAAGGATGGGGCAACTGTGGTTGGTATGTAAAATAAATAACAAAAAAATTAAATAAAAAAGATAATGAAAAAGAAAGGAAAGCTATTTTTCATTTATTCCCTCACCTGGCTCTATTGCTTGATCATAGAGTAAGCTTATTCCAAGATCAAGTAGTTTTCTTTAATTAGGTGGCCATAAAGTGGTGGTGTATAATGAGACATGAAGAGTGTAGCAGAGGAAGCTAATGTAGCTCTTATCAGACAAGTATATATTATCTAATATCCCTGTTACTGAAGAGAGGAAAGGAATGGTGGTGAATAGTAGAACAATGTGGAAGGGTGAATAGTTGGGGTGAAAGTTCTCTGGGAGATGACAGTAGAGGAGAATCAAAAATGAGTTTATCTATTTTCTGCCCTATTTTGTTATAGTAGAATACAGTACCCTTTATTGGTAATTTTTGCATTTCTATGAACAAATTTCTGACAAAAACTATTGAAAAGTGATAGAATTATTTTGACAGATGACTTGGTTGCATGAATTTGGACAGTATATCTGGTGGCAGTAGTGTCAGTTGGAAGCTGTTCTTTAGGTCTTGGCACATATAAAAGAGAGAGAAGGGAAATAACAGTGACTAGGAGATTTGACAAACAAAGGATATCATCCAGGAGCATGTTTCTAGTGAACTACCTCCTCTGATTAAGCCCTACCTGCTACCTTTCACCATCTCCCATTGAATCATCCAATGATCAGGTTGAAGCAATTATGATCAGATTTTCTCTGAACATACTCTTGCAAACACATACAAAGTTATACTTTATTAATCACTTGGGAAAAGTTTAATCTAATCTAACTAAAGAAACCATTAACTACTACAATAACTTTATCCATGTATATGCTATGGATCACATATATAAAATATATTTTTACATTTTGGAAATTGGATCTAATCTTGTAGTTATTATATCATGTTTTATAAGAGCTATTTCACTTAAAGTTATTGTTCAAATAGTGATACAATCTAAGAAACTTTTAGTACTCTCATTTACACTGAAATTACTTTGACTCAAATATACAAATTTTCAAAGCTGACTCTACTTGTGCTTTGTTTGTTTCCTGAGGAATCTAAATATTTGTTATTTGGGTAGAAAAAATATTAAATAACACTGACAACAGGTAAAATGTGAAGAAAAATAAGTTCATCTAATTAGTAGGCCTTAATTTTGTAGTTCAATAATAATATCAGAAAATACTTTGCTATATTTTCTTGTACATATCTAATAACATTCAATTTCTTTCAGAATCAACCTTTTTATCAAATCATTTTGTGATAAGCTTTGGTCTCAGAAACCCAAAAGACTTTATCAACATCTGTACTCCTCCTACACTGCCTCTTTTTCCTTCTCCTCCTGCATTTTCTCCCTATTTTATACCTTGTCCCCAACTTCAGAACAGCAACTGAGTGTTTATGTGCAGGAGTTTAAGGTTCAGAGAGGTAGAGTTTATCACTTGCCTGAGGGACTTACTCACTAAGTAATAAACTGGTCTGGGGAGTTCTCATCTACCAGCACACATAGAAAAATGCTTTTATGTAAAAAGTGATCCACAGACAAGTGATTAAGATGAAAGCTGCCCTTACATTGTTCTTGTTTTATCATCACTACTAGAGGCCCATTGCCATAAAATAATTTAAAAGGCTCCATCGTCTTTATTTTAGGTGCAACCAGAACAATTTGATCTTGTTCTAGCACTTGTTAACATGTAGCCCTCTATCCTGGTACACAGTGATTGACTGTCAGATATTAGTAAGTAAAGTATTTTGATCATGATTTCATCATTAGCTCTTGAATTTAAGTTTTGGCAAATTATAGAAACTAGTAGAACATCAACAAAGCTTGATTTTGACTCACAACAGTCCTGCAATCCAAAGCTGCAACACTAATAGGAATTTTGTTCCTTGTTACTATTAAGCTGTCAGAAAAAAATGGTGATACTGTAGAAATTTATAATTCAACATGAAGAAATACTAATTATTCAGACTAATGTTTAAAATTCAGACACTTTACTTTCTCATGAAAAGCAACACCATTGTAAACACGTTTCATTGAAAGCATTATCATTTTTAGGGTTTGTGAAAATCTTTTCCCATTCTGTAGGCTGCCATTTTGTGTTATTGACTGTGTCATTGGCCTTACAGAAGCTTCTCAGTTTCAGGAGGTCACACATATTAATTGTTGTTCTTAGTTTCTATGCTACTGAGGCTATATTTAGGAAGTGCAACTTCTCATGTGACAATGTGTTGGAGGGTATTTACCACTTTCTTTTTTATAAGTTTCAGTGTGGCTGGGTTTATGTTGAGGACTTTGATCCACTTTGGATTTAGTTTTGTGCAGGGTGATAGGTTTGGATAGGCTTCTCAGAAAACTGGGAATTAGTCTCACCAAGGATCCAGCAACACCAGTATTGGGCATATACCCTAAAGACACACACATGCACCCTAAAAGCATTAGCTCAGCTATGTTCATAGCAGCATTATTCCTAATAGCAAGAACCTGAAAACAACCTAGAAGAATAACGAATGGTTTGACAAACTATAGTACATCTACACAATGGAATACTATTCAGCAATAAGAAAAAATGATATCCTAAAATTCACAGGCAAATGGATAGAATTGGAGAATATTCTCCTGAGCAAGGTATCACAAATCCAGAAAGATAAGAAGGGGATATATTCACTCATTAGTGGACTTTAAAATGAAAGTAAAGAACAACCAAGTTTCAAACCACAACCACTAAACAAGTTGAGATCTGAAAAGTTATATCTAATATAGGCTTCTGCTGTTCATCTGATCTCAACACTATTCATTCTACACAATGGCATTGTTACATATTTCTTTTTTCTCTTGTCACTCTATTTTATATTATTTTTTAACTATGTAAAGTCCTTTTTTTCATGATAAAAAAAGAAACTGTTATCACTGGAAGCAGCCTGAGAAATTCCAGGGCAGTAGTATAAGGACACATTTGAAGCAATTCTCAATTGCACAAAAAAAGAACTTTACACCTTAACACATTGCTCAATATTGATAACACTGAAACAGGAGGCACATTATAAAATATAGTTGTTGAAGAAGCTGTGAGTATTAATATTACAATTATTATTTTTATTAAGATTATTATCAGGTGTCATGTCACAGCTCATGAATAAAGATAAAATAAAAGGTTTTGTATAGTCAGTTTTTCCTTCAACTCTATGTGGATTTCAGGGATGTAACTAGGTTTTGAGATTAATGCTATAAGTGCTTTTATATATTGACCCACTTCTGTGGCTTGAAATTGTTGAGGTTTGCCAAAACCTGATATTATCACAAAATTATTTAGTAAAAATGGTAATCCTAAATAATACATGTAATATTAGACAAGAGAAGAAGTGCAGCAAAAAAAAAAAAATACCCCACTCTAATGTTGTGTATTGCATTCTGAAAAGATAAAGAGTGTGGATTACATAAATTTTGACATCTTTTCTTCTGACATTTTAAGTCTGGATGGTGAAATTCATTGTGTTGCAATTCAGTAATACAATATTCATACTTAAGCAGTTGTGCATGTAAATATATAAAGCTAATTAAACAAACAGGATTACAATTAAGCATACTATTTTCTTAAATATGAAATCATAAACATTTTGACCTATTCCAGTAGTCATTTAGATTTTGTATTTTTAAAACTAATTGCATTTGTATCCTTTTTTGAGCACATCTGTTAATGACAGCATCAAGTTTTTACTTAGGTTGCATATCTATTTCTTATTGAATATTTAGTATATGTAAGTCATAGCCTTTTTCACAGATTGCTTTACATAAACAACAACTTAATGAGCTACTTGTCATTACTCCTCTTTCAGGAAGATAAAGGGCAAGTAGTTTATTCATGTGCAAATGGCTAAAAAGTGGCAGAGATACAATTTAAGCAAATTTTATTCTCAAATCTATGTAGTGGAAAAAAAGTATGCCTGTCTTTTCAATTCTGTTTTTGTTTCGGCATACATTTTAGTACTTACTTTCTGAAATTCAACATTATAGGAAGAATCTCTAAGGATGTGACAATAATTTTATGTATAAGAGATATTTCTCAGATAACATTAATGTCTTTAATGTCACATTTATAAGCTATGACTGCAGGGAGCAGTGGGTTGTCTCATACTCATAAAATGAGCTAAAAAGCAATGAGTGAACGGATCACAGTTAGATGTATAATCCTTTATGAAATAATTTAATAGGGGTTGAAACAGTATATGCTTGATAAAATAAATTTTCTAAGTACAGCAGAAATTAACAGATATTCAAGTATTGTTAATATCCCCATAGACAAGCATATAACTTTCTCAGTTACTGAGTACATGTAGGGTTGTTTTAGTACCTTTCATTCCATTTACATAGGAAAGAGGAGATACATGTTCATGGACTTCAGAAAGAATAGCAGAATTTTCTACCCATAAACATTTTTGACTTTCAGCTCATTAAATTAATTTCCTGTAACTAAAAATAAGAAAAATATGTTAATTTCTTCCTTAAATTATTTCTGTGGTTTTTATTGCACTTAAAAATGCAAAAAGCTTAATGACACTCTTCACAAAGGTTATAAGAAGTCTATGCCAGGACTGGAGAGATGGCTCAGAAGGTAAGAGCACTGACTGCTCTCCTGGAGGTCCTGAGTTCAACTCTCAGCAACCACATAGTGGCTCACAACCATCTGTAATAAGATCTGGTGCCCTCTTCTGGCCTGCAGTCAATGCAGGTAGCATGATGTGTACCTAATAAATAAATAAACCTTTTAAAAAAAGAACTCTGTGCCACAACCTATGTATTCATTACTTCATATGACCCAATTCTTCTTTTTGTGTTAGGCATCAACAACACTAAATTTTACTTTTGTTGGCTTTTCAACTTAAGACTATTATTATTATTATAGATGCTTTAACCTAGCCATTATATAATAATCATCTAGTCAAACCTTATTTCTAAAAGCATATGGAGGATTTTACTTGATACATATATAAAAATTGATATCCTTTATGTTCTCACACTTGTCATTCAATTTTTCATTCTTATATTCATTTTGAATTGTAGTTGTAGAATACATGTTATCAGGCATTCAACTAGTACAGAGAATTGGTCCAGTTAAGTACCATAATGCCTAGCTCCTATAAAGCATCTTGAAAATTAAAAAATTCAAATGTATATCACAGTGCTGGGACTGGTTATATCAATCACTCAAAAATAATTAGTGTCAATATCTTGTTAACATTCTTCCATATTTTTGTTTCTCAATTTTCTTAATTACATTGGTGACTTATATAACCAAGTTAATAGTTATTGTCTAAGCTTTGTTTTAATATAATTTCACCATTAAGACTATTTTAGTTTTTGAATATCATTTTAATAGTAAAGGAAAATATTTAATATTATAAGATAAGTTGACTAATATTGTTTGCTGAAAGAAGAAAACTACTAATGGAAAATATTACATGTTCCAGAAGTGACAGCTTGTCAAATTGACTATCAATATGTTTAAAGAAAAAATTCACATAAAAAGTAAGTCACAAGGAAAAACAGCAAAATGGAAGTCACAGTTTTTAAATTAAATGTTTTAGGTGCTCTCAAACAGATAGAACCTAGTCTTTTCCATTTTAGAAGGTGATCTACTATGTTTTATATAAGTATATATTTAATTGAAAGTGATTGACAAACTCAAAATAACAATAAGTGAAAATCATACAAATAAAGACTAACTCAATTTAAGAAATAAATGAAGCACACACATTCCTTGCCAGACAGGAAAAGACTTGCTGTGAGGGGATCCTCCAGCTGCTAATGAAACAAGGGAACTTGTGAAACCACCCGGACTCCAACTGCATCAGCAGAGAAGGACTGAGGACTTGAAATACTGCCCAGAGCAGAGTGAGAAATTGAGCAGACCCCTAGCTCAAAGGCGACAGGAGAAACATAAGCCCTCTTGGCACAACTGACCAGAAGACACCTAATCGTGAACCACTGAAGCCATGGGCAGACATCACTGCAAAAATACATATAATAATATAAAGACCAAAACGGTAAATCCAGAAGAAAATGGTGGTTGTACAACTACAAGACCTGAACAGAGCAATGAAGAGGAGGCAGAAGGAAGCAACACCAAAAATACCTTTATGAAGATCATTGAAGCCTTCAAAGAAGATATAAAAAATTCCCTTAAAGAAATAGAAGAAAATACAAACAAAAATTGGAAGAGATCAACAACTCTTTGAAATAAAACCAAGAAAAGATAAATCAAAAAAATGAAAGAAACATGCCAGGAAATAAAAACTGAAATAGAGGCAATAAAAAAGGCACAAAATGAGGCAAAGATGGAAATAGAAAACCTGAAGAAAAAAGCTGGAACTACAGATACAAGCATTGTCAACAGAATCCAAGAGATGGAAGAGAGAATCTCTGAAGTGGATGACTCAGTAACTGCAATAGTTATATCATTCAAAGAAAATACTAAAACTAAAAAATCCATAACACAAAATGTTCAGGAAATCTGGGACACCATGAGAAGACCTAATTTGAGAATAATAGGAATAGAAAAAGGAGAAGAATACTAGCTCAAAGGCACAGATAATGTATTCAATAAAATCATAGAAGAGAACTTTCCTAAAGTAAAGAATGAAATGTTCATAAAGATAAAAGGAGTTTACAGTACACAAGATAGACATGACCCCCACAAAAGTTCAGCATACCACATAATAATCAAGCCACAAAACATACAGAAGAAAGAAAAAATTCTAAGAGCTGCAAAAGAAATGGGCCAACTTACATATAAAGGGAGACTCATCAGAATAACACCTAACTATTCAATGGAAGCAATGAAAGCTAGAAGGGCTTGGTCAGAAGTTATACAGACACAAAAAGAGCATAGCTGCCAAAGTAGAATACTATATCCTGCAAAATTATCAATCACCATAGATGGAGTAAACAAGATATTTCACGACAAAGTCAGACAGAAACAATACCTATCTACCAATCCAGCACTACAGAGAGTATTAGAGGGAAAACTCCAACCTAAGGACCCCAGACACACCCATGACACCACAAACAATCAATAATCCCACAGAAGAAAACTCCTGATAAAGGAAACACAAACAAGTTACCACCAAAAATAGCAGGAAATATCAATCAGTGGTCATGAATATCCCTTAATAGCAATGAACTCAGCTCACCTATAAAATGAAACACACTAACAAGATGGATACAACAACAGAAGCCATCCTACTGTTCCCTAAAAGAAATATACCTCAACCACAAAGACAGACACAGCCTCAGAGTAAAGAGTTGGAAAAAGAATTTCCAGTCAAATGGTCCTAAGAAACAAGCGGTGGTTGCCATCCTAATATCTAACAAAGTAGACTTTAAGCTAAAAGCAATTAAAAGGAACCAAGTTGGTCATTACTTATTCATCACAGGAAAAGTTGGTCAAGAGGAGATTTAAATCTTGAATATTTATGCCTCTAATATAGGGGCACCTACCTATGTAAAAGAAACAATGCTAAAGCTCGAATCCCACATCAATTCTCACACTCTAATAGTGGGAGAGTTCAATACCCCACTTTCACTCCTGGAAAGGTCAACCAGACAAAGACTCAACAGAGAAATAAGGAGTCTAATAGAGGTTATGATGCAAATGGATTTAATAGTTATCTACAGAAGCTTCCACCAAAATGCAAAGGAATATACATATTTCTCAGCTCCTCATCGAACTTTCACCAAAATTGACCAAATACTTGGTCATAAAGCAAATATCAACAGATACAAAAAAATGAAAATAAACCACCAGGACCTAAAGCTAGAGTTCAACAACATCAAAAAACAGAGAAAGCCAATCAACTCATGGAAACTAACCATTACTTAGCTGAACCACCTCTGGGTCAAGGAAGAAATTAATAAAGAAATAAATATCTTTCTAGAATTTAATGAAAATGAATTCACAGTGTACGCAAACTTGTGGGACACAATGAAAGCAGTGTTAAGAGGAAAATTCATAGCACTAGATGCCTACGTGAAAAACCTAGAGAAATTTCACACTAGAGAACTAACAGCTCAGCTAAAAGCCTTAGAACAATTAGAAACAAATTCACCTGGAATGAGTACACGGCCAAAAATAATCAAACTTAGAGCTGAAATTAATACAATTGAAACAAAAAGAAGAATAAAAAGAACCAATGAATCAAAGTGTTGGTTCTTTGAGAAAGTCAACAAGACAGAAAAGCCTTTATTCAAACTAATTTTTTAAAAAAAGAAAGTATCCAAATCAACAAAATCAGAAATGAAAAGGGGCACATAAAAACAGACCTCCAGGAAATCCAGAGAATTATCAGACCACACTTTGAAAATATATACTCCACAAAAATGGAAAACCTGGAAGAAATGGACAGGTACAATTTACCAAAATTAAATGAAGAACAGATTAATTATCTAAACAGGCTTATAATCCTGAAGGAAACTGAAGCTGTCATTAAAAGGTTCCCCAAAAATAAAAGCCCAGGTCCAGATGGTTTCAGTGCAGATTTCTACCAAACATTCAAAGAAGAATTACTACCATTATTCCTCAAACTATTTCACACAGTAGAAATTGAAGGATTATTGCCAAATTCCTTTTATGAGGTCACAATTACCCTAATACCCAAGTCACTTAAAGACACAACAAAGAAGGAGAATTACAGACCATTTTGCCTCATAAATATTGATGCTAAAATTCTCAACAAAATTTTGTCAAACCCTATACAACAATATATAAAAAATATCCACCATGAACAAGCAGGCTCCATCCCAGAAAAGCAGGGTTGGTTAAACATATGAAAAACCATAAACGTTATCCATCATATAAACAAAATGAAGGAACAAAAGCACTTGATCATATCCTTAGATGCTGAATAACCCTTTGAAAAAATCCAACATTCATTTATGAAAAAAAAGCTCTGGAAAGATCAGAAATACAGGGACAATATCTCAATATAATAAAGGCGATCTACAAGAAGCTGACAGCCAGCATCAAACTTAATGGAGAAAAAATCAAAGCAATCCAACTAAAATCAGGAACTAGACAAGGATGTCCGCTCTCCCCTTATCTATTCAATATAGTTCTCGAAGTTTTAGCTAAAGCAATAAGGGAATGAAAGGAGATTAAGGGGATACAAATTGGAAAAGAAGAAGGAAAACTATCTCTATTTGCAGATGATATGATTGTATACATAAGTGACCCTCAAAATTTTTCCAAAGAACTGCTACAACTGATAAATACCTTCAACAATGTGGCAGGATACAAGATTAACTCAAAAAATCAACAGCCCTCCTATACACTAAAGATAAAAAGGCTGAAAAAGAAATAAGGGAAACATCACCGTTTATAATAGCTGCAAATAGTATTAAATACCTTGGAGTAACTATAACCAAAGAAGAAACAGATGTATTTGACAAAAATTTTAAATCACTGAAGAAAGAAATTGAAGAGGATATGAGAAAATGGAAAGCTCTCACATGTTCCTGGATTGGTAGGATCAACATAGTAAAAATGGCAATTCTACCAAAGGCAATCTATAGATTCAATACACTGCCCATCAAAATCCTAACACAATACTTTTTGGACCTTGAAAGAACAATACTCAATTTCATTTGGAATAACAGGAAAGCCAGGATTCCCAAAACAATTTTACTCAAGAAAAGAACCTCAGGAGGCATCACCATCCCTGACTTCATGTTATTCTATAGACCTACAGTAATAAAAACAACCTGGTACTGGCATCAAAACAGACTTGTGGATCAATGGAACAGAACTGACGATCCAGACATTAAACCAAAAACATATGAAGACCTTATCTTTGACAAAGAGGCCCAAAATATTCAATGGAAAAAAGTTAGTGTATTTAACAAATGGTTTAGCTGGATGGTAGTGTGTAGAAAAATGCAAATATATCCAAGCCTGTCACACTGTGCAAAACTCAAATCCAAGTGGATCAAAGACCTCAACTTAACCCCAACCACTTTGAAGTTGATAGAAAAGAAAGAGGGAAATACACTTCTACGAATCGGCATAGGTAACCACTTCCTAAATATAACACCAGTGGCACAAACACTAAGATCAACAATCAATAAGTGTGATCTCCTGAGGCTAAAAAGCTTCTATAAAGCCAAGGAAATGCTCAATAGGACAAAACGACAGCCTACAGAATCGGAAAAGATTTTCATCAACCCTCCAATGACAGAGGATTAATCTCTAAGATATATAAAGAATTCATGAATCTAGAGCCCAAAACCTTGAATAGTACAATCAAAAAATGGGGTTCAGGTCTAAAAAGGGAATTCTCAGAAGAATAATTACAAATGGTTGAAAGGCACCTGAAAAAGTGCTCATCATCTTTAGCCATCAGAGAAATGCAAATCAAAACAACTTTGAGATACCACCTGACACCTGTCAGATTGGCTAAGATAAAAGACACAGATGACAGCCTATGCTGGAGAGGGTGCGGAACAAGGGGAAAACCTCTTTATTGTTGGTGGGAGTGTAAGCTTGTTCAGCCACTCTGGAATTCAGTATGGCTGTTTCTCAGAAAACTGAGAATCAATCTCCCCAAGGACCCAGCAATATCACTTCTAGGTGTATACCCATAAGATGCACAGTCGCACTCCAATGGCATTAGCTCAACTATGTTCATAGCATCATTATTTGTAATAGCAAGAACCTGGAAACAACTTAGATGCCCCTCAACTGAAGCATGGATTGACAAACTTTGGTACATCTACACAATGGAGTACTACTCAGCAATAAGAAAAAAATGATATGCTAAAATTCGCAGGCAAATGGATGGATTTGGAACATATCCTCCTGAGCGAGGTATCACAAACCCAGAAAGACAAGCAGGGGATGTACTCACTCATTATTGGAGTCTAAACAAAAAAGCAAAAAGCAAAGCATGCCTAAGCTGCAAACCACAACAACTGAACATGTTGGGATCAGAAACACCTTGGACTGACTCCGTGGATCCCACTCCCCCTAGAGGAACACCTGACTCAGTCTTGATGTTTGGGGGAGAAAACTGGATTTGTCAGGAGTGGAGGCTGAACTAAGCAATATTGGGACCTTGGAACCTTGGGATGCTTGCCTATGGGGGAATGGGGAGATGTGGAGAAGAAAGAATGACTTGATGTGGTGGGAGGGGGAAGTGACCTTTATTAAGGATGTATTGGGATACAAAATGTGACTTCTTTATTCATAATAATAAAAAAAGAAAAAAAGAAATTAATGAAGCTATTGGTTACACAACAATACAAATGAATTTGTCGCACAAAACTGTGTATTTTAAATATTTAAAAATGCAGTTATATATTTTCTCTTCAAATTTGAAGTAAATATAGATAGTCCATTGTTTTCTTATTTTTCACATGTCCATGTGGAAACAATTCTGCAGTGACCTCCAACACTGCCTGCATATTTGAAATGCAGTGCCATTGAGGGACCTGATAAACATATTTCCTTAAGGTTTGAAACATGCCTACCATTAGTGAATTATGCATCTTTATCTTTTTTTATACTAAGAATCACTTTGTATAAACTGTTATTGAAGCCCACCATTGCTGCAATGATAGAATTATGTGCGCTCAACAATTTTCAAGGTGGTATTAAAAATACACTAAAACTAAATTCAAATATTAGAATATTGTTGAGTCCAAAATACTACAAATCATGCAAATCATGCGCTATAACACAAATGAAATATTCAACTTTACTGCAAGATAAAGCAAACAAGAGTCTTTAGAGTACGGTACAAAAACTTTCCGGTAGGAAATGTGGGGTGCTATAATTTTCTTTTATGAATATTTAAATAACATTAAATATTTGAACTCTCATTCTCT
>PVIH01029312.1:0-13854 GCA_004025045.1 Sigmodon hispidus | reverse complement strand
TCAATTTAATGGTTGCAATGAGCACTTCAATGATAATAATAAATAATACCTGAAGTAGATTACGATGGGATGAGTTAGAATGGAACGGACTAGAGTTGGAAGTATCAGAATAGCAGGAAGACCAATAAGGGTGCTATTCTATGGGTGCTTTCTGTTAGTTATCCTGTGCTGGGAAAACAAAACTTCTGTTGCTCTTGCACCACACGCAAGGGAAACAAGACATCTGGTTTTTCCTACATTTGCACACTGTGGTGATGTCTCTCCCAAGGAAGTAAGCTCTCCATCCTGAAGGGAGGGGACATCATTAATGGAATTCGACACTAGATACCTAGAATTGGAGCCCACCATAGACTAGTATCTCAGTCACCAGGAGTGCTCCTCCACTTGAGAGAACAGTCACAAAAGATGGGCAATTGTGACCAGCAGTCTAGAAGACATCTTTCAGCCCTCTCCTAGTATTTAACTTTTAAAGCAACTGAGAACTCAAGGAAATAGGTTTAAAGATCTATCATAACAGATGTTACAAAAGATGGATGAAGAAATACATAAGGTCAGATTGAAAAAGGCAGGAAAGAGCTCTTTCAATCCAGGACTCAGTACATTAATCCTCTAAACTTTATTCTTTCAGGTTTTTATAGTGATCTCATTGAACAGTCATTGATAACTATGTCAAAATGAGATTATACAAGAAAGAAATCATCAAATGCCTATAAACTGGGACGAGGGAGGGTAGGCAAGGATTGGCATCCTTCTTGGACTCTTTGTGGAGCCTTCTACTATAGGTAGTGTGGAACAGGCCACTTCTAATAGGAGGATAGGCTTGTGATCTCTAAATACATAAAGGGAAGTCAGAGAATTTATTACCAGTTGAAAGACAAAGCCCCGGGACAATTAGAAAGTCTCATCTTTAGCCCCAACTTCACAGCTTCCTTCCTGCTTGTTTATTTTGCTTTGGTTCTAGCAGAATGGGTAACCATTGCCAGAGATACAAGGCTTACTCCACAGACTACAGATGACATTTCACAGACATCAGAGACAGCAAAACACAGGACATTTTTACTACAGCAGCCCCTGAGTAGTCTGCTGAGTATGGACAATTAAACCAAAGCTGTCACTTTAGCATGCATACTTGCTCAGGAGAAAATTCATTTATTTACTCTATCTTGTTTGTGACTTTGGAGTCTGGTAATTGCATCTGGAAACCTGTGGTTTTTAATCTCTTTTGACATCCCAATTACAAATGGACATATAATTGTTATGATGCTTCAAATCATGTTGTGCTAAGATATGAGAGGCAACTGATTCTACCCTACCATTCATATTCTGACCAGATTTTTTCAACATTCACTAATTGTAACATAACTTCATTTCTGGAGGTATGCACCATATCTGAGGGAATCCCCCAAGTCTCACACTGCCCTGAAGACACTCCATTTGACTTTATAAACCTACCTTCTTCCCTTGGCAAACACCACTCATGTTCATTATCTGCATATTTGGACGATGCACAAATACAAATTCAAAAAACCATGCTGACATTATTAGAGTGAAATGATTTCAGTAACTGAGCTCATTCCTCACTTTGGTATTCTTTATGGATTGAGTTTAATTAAAAGCCTCATTTTGACTATGAATAAACCTCTTGAACAAAAATATTCTGTGGTACTCATATTAATTTTGTATCTTATAATAATGTGAATAATCAGGACAAGTAGAACAAACTAAAAATTTTAGGTTCAAAAAATTCTGTAAGTTAGACTTAAAAACTAAAACTATTATCTTAGCCCTTATAAAAATATTGGCTTTAATTCTAAAGCATAAACATGGCAGTGAATAACTTTTTGACAGTATCTGCAAGCTTGTAAGAGTACTTTGCACGAACTTGTGTGGATAATTTGATGCTATGACTTTAAAAAGTGATTTTGTGTGTGTGTGTGTGTGTGTGTGTGTGTGTTTGAGAGAGAGAGAGGGGGAGGGAGGGAGAGAGAGAGAGAGAAATAGTGACAATAACTTTTTACTATTATACCCAGGGCACATAACAGTAGAAAATATAGCCTACATTAAATGATAATTCTTTTAAACACTTTCAATTGACAGATGAGAAAGTATTAAGAAGTTAATTAAAGGGCATGCACTGTTACCTTGCTGGAAAGAACCTTATAAACACCTGTTTACCATCTGAATCCCCTACATTACAAAAGAAACTCTTCTTAATTCACATGAACCATAGATAACCTATACTTACTCCAGCACTCCTAGAATAGGACAACGGGAAGACCAGACCTACAAGTGACCTCACAGTGGGCATTTTACAGCAGATTCCAAGGTCTTAGAAGCAGATGACATCACAAAGTAGAAAGATATTCCCAAAATCACTAGCTAAAAGTTGGAAATAAAATATCTTGGTTTGTAATCTTGTGGAAATATAGAATTTTTATTTAAAAAGAATTTTCTTTCCTAAATAATGGGGGAATTGCATGTAATTCTTTTAAAATAATAATTCTATTTTTTTCACTTTTGGTGAAAGCATGGCAGATAATTACCTAACAGTTCAATCAGATTTTCATGTCTTCTGTCCACTTTGGTTCACTTTCAGACTTATGACTTTCCTATTAACTTTGTTGTTTTCCTAAGTCAAGCATGAAATTGACAAAACTACATAGGTTTCCAAGTTCATATCCTATTAATTTATCTATTTGATAGTAATTTCAGCTACTATGAAAAGGTGTGGACTAGTGTTCAGCTCTATGAAAGTGAACATATGGTAGACTTACTGAAGAATATCAAAACATAAAATGATGTGGCAGAGAACAACATACCTCGATTTCCTTCTCATAAGATCTCTTCATACCTTAGGAAAATTCTGTGAAAACTTGGACTATTCCTTGACCAGAGACAGTGGAAGCACATTTTCGTTTTCATTAAATATATACATAATCATAATGCTAGATATTTCTTAATTCAATATTGTGATTAAAACCTTGTGATTGGCTTCATAGGAATTACCCCAACTTCTTAATAAAAATTCTTTATTTCTAGCGTTGGTAGACCAAAAATCTGAACTGGACCAGAGCAGGTAGATCACTCAATTTCCTTTGTTTTCTGCCGTTATTCTGTCACAACCTCAGTTCACAAAAACAGAACGTCAAAATAGTAGGGGAAAGTATGTTTTTATTTCCTGTGTTATATTTAGTACAAAGAAAGCACTTAATAAATCTACATTGTTCCTAATTGCTATTACCAACAATACTTCTCTTGCCCCACTCTCTTCTCTATGTCAGACCTAGATGTCGCTCTACTGAAGAATGGATTAACAAACTGTGGTATGTCTACACAATGGAGTGCTACTCAGCAGTAAGAAAAAATGATATCGAAAATTTGCAGGCAAATGGATGGATTTGGAGAATATCCTCCTGAGCAAGGTATCCCAAACCCAGAAAGATAAGCAGGGGATTACTCACTCATTAGTGGACTTAAACAAAAAAAGCAAAAAGCAAAGCATGTCCAAGGTGCAAACCACAACCACCGAACAGCTTGGGATCTGAAACAACTTGGACTGACACCTTGTCTCCCACTCCTCCTAGAGGAACACCTGACTCAGTCTCGATGTTGGGGGAAGAAAACTAGATCTGCCAGGAGTGGATGCTGAACTGAGCAATATTGGGACCTTGGGACCTTGAATAAGGATATACACGGACAGAAAATGTGACTTTATTCATAAGGTACTATGGCCTTAACCAGTGATCAGACAATTTCAATGTGAAAGAGCATGGGTGCGTGAAGACCTAGGTTCAGTAGGCAAAGTATTTTCCATGCAAATGTGAGGAAGGTTCTAATCCCTGAGCACATGCAAAGACAGACATGATAGTATAGTTTGACCATCCCCATACCTCTGAGTAAGTTCAGGACAGAGACAGAATCTCAGAAAATCTGTCAGCCAGTTAGCCTGGTGTACACAGCAAGAAACAAAAGTGCTTGGCTACAACACAGTGAAATGCAGGCAGTGATATCTCAGGTTATTCTCTGATTCCTAAACACAGGAACACACACACACACACACACACACACACACACACACAACTTGAAGATTATTAACTCTTCAACAATTCTTATAATTTTGGAAGGGATAATCTCCACCAAGCATTTAGATAGCTATTATAAGCAAATGACTTTGAAACCAGGCTTGTCCAGAACTCACATCAGTTCTCCTTATTCGGCTTCTAAAGTGCTAAGATTCGAGGCATGGCTCCCCACATCTGGCCTGTGTATCCATTTCTTATGTCTTATTCCTCCAGCGACTCCTAAAAAAAGGACCTTACATGGCCAGGCCCTACCTCCAGGTTGAACTGTGTCATCAGAGAAGGACTGAGTCTTTGAAATTCAGACCCCTGTCCAGAGCAGAGTAAGAGATCAAGCAGACCCCTTGCTCAGAGGACACAGGAGACATACAAGCTCTCTTGCCACAACTGACTAGGAACTGACTAATCATGAACCACTGAAGCCATGGGCACATGCCAATGTAAAAATACATATGACAATATTAAAAAAAAAAGAAAAAAGAAGTTTACATTTTATACTTTTGCTAGCTTAATACTACTATTCTGATCTTTAGGGATTAGAGACTAAAATTGTAAAAGTTGAATGTGGTAATACACACTTTCAAACCCTAGTATTCAGGAGGCAGAGACAAGATGGTTGTTCTATTGCCTCAAGTTCTAGTATAGCCTGAGGTGCACAGTAAGACTCTGTCAAAGAAATAAAAATATATAATTGCATTTCTATTTTATTAAAATCCCAAATTGATTTAAAAAAAGGACAATAAGGCAACAGCCTACAGAATAGGAAAAGATTTTCACCAAGCCTACAAGTGATAGAGGACAGATCTCTAAAATATAAAGAGAATTCAAGAAACAAGATCCCTAAACCTTGAATAACCCAATCAAAAATGGGTTTCAGAATTAAAAAGAGAATTCTCAGCAGAATTACAAATGGCTGAAAGGCACTTGGAAAAATGCTCAACATCTTTAGTCATCAGAGAAATGCAAATCAAAACAACTTTGAGATACCACCTTACACCTCTCAGATTGACTAAGATAAAAGATGGCAGCCTATGCTGGAGAGGTTGAGGAGCAAGGGGAACACTCCTTCAATGTTGGTGGGAGTGTAAGCTTATTCAGCCACTCTGGAATGCAGTATGGCAGTTTCTCAGAAAACTGGGAATCAGTCTCCACAGGGATCCAGCAATACCACTACTGGGCATGTACCCTAAAGATGCACATTGACACTCCAAAGGCATTAGCTCAACTATGTTTATAGAAGCATTATTTATAATAGCAAGAACCTGGAAAGAACCTAGATGCCTCTCAACTTTAGAATGGATTAGAACACTGTGGTACATCTACACAACGGAATACTACTCAGCAGTAAGAAAAAATGATATCCTAAAATTTACAGGCAAATGGATAGATTGGGAGAATATCCTTCTGATCAAGGTATCCCAAACCCAGAAATATAAGCAGGGGATGCACTCACTCATTAGTGGACTCTAAACAAAAAATCAAAAAGCAAAGCATATCTACGCTGCAAACCACAATCCCTGAACAGCTTGGGATCTGAAAGACCTTAGACCTGCACCTTGGATCCCCCTCCCTTCAGGGGAGCACCTGACCCAGTCTTGATGTTGGGGTGTGGAAAGCAGATTTGCCAGGAAGGGATACTGAACTGAGCCACATTGGGACCTTGGGACATCCTGCCCTTGCTAGGGAGGAGATAAGGAGATGTGGAGAAGAAAGAGTGACTAGAAGGTGCAGGAGTGGGAAGGGACCTTGAACAAGGATATACATGCATAAAAATATGACTTTATTCATAACAAAATAAATAGATAGATAAAAATATAGATAGATAGATAGATAGATAGATAGATGATAGATAGATAGATAAAACATCAAGATCCTGAAGGAAGAATCCTGTAGTTTTAAAGGTGTTTCTCTTAAGTGTTCAGGCATGTCCTCCAAAAGGAGTTGCTCCTTGCCAATCCATAATTTTCATCCAAATAGCACAAAAGAATCCAAATTCATGTGAGACACTTGAGCTAAAAATTTTTTGAGGGATAATGGGCTATTTAAAGAGAGAAATAATGACTACCATATTTCATAGATTTCAAGAAAACAATGTTTTAACTTTTTTTATATTATGTATTTTATAATGGATGGCTTTTTATTGTTCTTTTGGGAGTGTTTGGTGTTGGTACTCCTCATGGTGTTTAAAATGATAGTACCTCTTAAATTAACAGTAATTAGATTCATAGAACTTGGTTTGCATGAGTTGCAAATCAATTAGTTGCTTTATAGAGAAAAATTTCTATAATAATTTATCTTTAATCTTTAGGTATATGGCAAACAAACATGTGCTTTGGTTACAAGGAAGAGTCATCTGAGAACATATAAGTAAAACTATGCCTCTCTTTGGAACTGTGAATAATATCTATAGATGGCATAGTTATTCACCGATTTTTACCAGGGGTTTTATCTATTGCAGTCTCTCTGTCAGCTTCTACCCATCCCCAGCCCAAATGCCACTAGTGACTAGGTCCCAATCACACCACATGAGCTTTGTCTTCAAGTTCCCTGTGTCTTCTTTTTAGGTGGCTGGCTCTCTTTTCCCAAGGGTTGGAAACTTCTCCTGGAGCCCTCTTGGGTTGCTGCCATGTCAGGTCAGCCACCTCAACACCCTCTTAGATTTGAGTCTGACACAGATAACTAGGAATTAAATTTGTGTACCCTGGCTGTACCTAACAAATTGTGGTCCTTTAACTTGTCCAAGATCTGCTACATATAATAACATCTAAAATATACAAGTTTTCTGCAACAACTTTGGAAGTCTCCAAAAGGACGATAGGGCTGCACAATGATTCCACCTGGATCAAGTTAATTTCACTAAACTGACCAACACCACCCAAAGATCAGCTTTGGACTACAAAATGCTCAGGAGATTTCAAGGTTAGTTAAGATAATCCAACCTTATAGGCTACTCTAGCTAGAACTTCAGATAAGCCCTGCAATTTCCCATTACACAGAGACTAAACAACAAATAATACAGCCATTTCCCCCAGGACTTGACCATTATCTCGATTTTCTTAGGGTTCCCAAAAGATACCTTCACTGCCAGATAATAGGAAATAATTTTAAGAACACAAGCCCACATTCCTAAGAGATGGAGTGGGTGTTTTGGGGGGCATTCATAGGGTTATAGATGTTTGACATTATTTAAAGAGGTTAGTTGCAAATTGTTATTGGTTAGGATAAAGGAAGAAACTAAGTAAAGGAGAATGGATTCAGGGATCTCATTTTGAATAAAAAAGGGGATATAGGAATAATAGGGTGAATAAAATTGTTGAATGATGTACTTTTTTTCTTCTTTATTTATTTTGTATTTATCAAGAAAAACAGTAAAATGAATTCAAAATGCTGATAAGTTAACAATAACTATGAAGAAGATAAAAATCATAAGTATGACTTATCAAGGGTGATAATGCAAATAAGATTACTACACATATATTTACTTTGTGTTCAGCTTTCCCTCTGAATTTTTTCTTTTTCATCCTTGTATATCCTTATTCAAGGTCCCTTCCCCCTCCCTCCACATCAGGTCATTTTTTCTTCTCCACAACTCCCCATCCCCTCCCTGGGCAGGGAGCAGACAGTCCTATGGTCTCACTGACCCAATAATGCTTAGATCAGCCTCCACTCCTGGCAAAACCAGTTTTGTCCCCCCTCCCTCAGGAATGAGTCAGGTGTTCCTATAGGTGGAGTGGGATCCGAAGGGTCAGTCCAGCTTGTTTCTGATCCCAAGCTGTTCAGTGGTTGTGATTTGCAGCTTGGGCATGCTTGGGTTTTTCTTGTTTGTTTGTTTGTTTAGAGACCACTAATGAGTGAGTACATCCCCTGCTTATCTTTCTGAGTTTGTGATACCTCGCTCAGGAGGATAGAATGAATGTACTTTTAAACAACAACTATTCTTAAATATTTTACATTGGATAGGTTATTTTTGTTATATTGTATATATGTTTCTACTCTTGTTTTAAGGTATTTTGTACATTGATACAAATTTAAGGTTATTTTTGGTTATGCTGTATATATATATTTCCACTCTTATTTAAAGTATTGTACCTGTGTAGCTCATTTAACAACATAATGTAAATTTCTAGTTCTCAAAATATATTATGACAAACTATTTAGAATAATTAGGAAATACAAGTTAGTAGTTAGTCGGCTAACAAATTTGTGTCCATGTTAGGTATGTTTTCAAGGTAAAGCAGAAATATATTTTTGATGAACATATGCTCTTCAAACACTTCAGAAAGCAACAGAATATGGCACTTACGATACTTTAATAATATAAGGCTTTTCATGACAGTGAGACACATCTGCTCCTAACAGTACCAATTTACTTTTTAAAAAAAGGGGGTGTTGGGCATCCAAGAACCTCTATATGGAATTTTTTTTCATGTGGCAAAGTTAACCACTGGGCAAGAAACTTCCCTTGCCTCTTCTGCTGATGGTATGTTGTCCAAATTTGGCAAGCAGGACATCTAAAAAAGTAACTGCCAAACTTTCCCAAGATAAGGTAGCAGAGTTCGTCAAAATTTATGCTTCACAGAACAGTCTGTCAGATATTTGAGGCCTGCAGGCCAAAGATAGACATCCCAACATTGCAGAGAAGCCTTGGGTTAACTATCCAGAAAGCCACATGTTTTTGTTATTTTGGAAGTTAGTTGCTTGGCAATTCCTGTTCAGGTAATATTATATTTATCATGGATCTCTGATACGGTTGATTAATAGGAAGTTATGGTTGCAGTTTTTCTTGCTACCAAATTTAGAAAAGAAACACACAAAAGAGGCATGAAGTATATAAGGTAGAGAGACATAAAGGATTAAATTGTTTATCTAAGAAAATGTTTTGAAGTCTAAAAAAAATAGTTTGTGGTTGACAACACAAGTTAGGATAGAAAGTGAATTAGGTTTTGTATGTGTGTACATGCGTGTTGATAAAATTAATCTGAAATATCAGAATCAATCACAGAACGAAATCAGGTCATGGAAGGGTGACCCATATCTTTAATCCTAGCTTTAGGAATGTTGCAGGAGGAAGTTAAGAGAGCTGGGTGGAGTAAGAGAAGAGGGTATTTCAGCTTTCTCAGAGACTTTCTCATTCATTTTGCCTGAAGACTCAGGTATTCAGTTGAAGGATTTCTGGAGACAGGCCGGAGGAGTTGCCTGGGTGACTGTGGGTTGTTTTTGATATTCTCGTTTTTCCCCAATATCTGGCTCCAAGTTTTTAGTATATATTACTTGGAGTTTATGAAATATTTGTTGCTCAAATTTAGGGCACAAATCTGAAAAAAAAAAAAAAGCCACTTGCCAGCCAGAGTCATACATGGCTGGAATCACTACTAGTTGGCTAGGTTTTCTGTTCCGAGTTAGCCTCCAGCCTTAGGCAGAGCCGGCTACACATGTTTCCACTCCACATTCTGAGTAAGTTTTTTTGGACAGCAGCTTTTCTCTGCTACTGGGTTGTAATTTTTTTTTGGACCCCTTTCTTGGGCTGCTACCACACAAGGTTGCTGCCCCACTTCATAGTCATCTGAATTGTTATTAGCAACAAATTTGGTGAGTTAATTGGGATGTCTTAAAGGGGAGAATTAGTTTAAGGCAGAAAGACAATTTTTCCCATATTAAAAACAGGAAACATAAAATGATGGAAGGTAGTTGGTCTTTGATATTACTCTAGACTGTTTGAAACTAGAACAAGCAAAGGAGAAGATAAAAATGAATATGAGACTCATAATATCTATTAAAATATTATTTGTTTGATTATTTTTTCTCATCATTTAAAAAGTCAGTTAATATGAGTGCCATAATGAAAGTCTTAAAAAAGCTTGGTAAAAGAGAGCACAAAGATAATCAGAACCAGACAGAGGAATTTTAGAAAAGTCTCAACATTGTCTTTCAAGATTACAGAAATAGCCTAAAGCTTTCAAAGAGCTAACATTAGTATATCCATTAACCTTAAAGTAATTGCAAAATGATAGAAACTATATAGAATCTAATTAGAATCCAATACAAATGTTAGATTTAAGGAGATTCAAAGAAGCAATCATCACTTATAATATGCATTCACCATTTGTAAAACATATGTTAAAATTTTGGTCAATATGTAATTGAATTTTCTCTAAAAACTAGTCAGATATGGTTACTGCTGTTTTAGAGACTAGGCGGATTTTACAGTAGAAGAAATGGTAGAAGTAGGAGGCTAAAACAATAGAACAAAGAAGCAGAGATAGAGACATAGAAATCTCCCAAAACCAGCTTCTTGGGGAGGGGGATTATGCTTGTGTAAAAAGGCAGTCATTATACAATAATCACACACTAGATTTATGCTGAATGGCAGCCTTGAATGCATAGGATAGAAATGAAGAAATGGGGAAAATATTGAATCATTTGCAAAGTAATTCAAGGGCCAAAAGAAACCTTCACAATTTTTTTTTACAAAGTTTAATTGCAGTTGTAAACAGAATGGTACCAAATTCAGAAGCTGGGTGAATAATAGTCTCTGACTTTTAAAAATGCTAATTCACAAAGCAAACAAATAATCATACCACTAAAGGCAAGGTCAACATCCTTAGAGGAATGGATTTTCAATATAATTAATTTAGAATCTTATAACTATGATGATAATAGAGTAGGAGAGGTTGTTACAAGAGATTTTAAAAATGAAAATATTAAATGTTATAACTATGGAAGGCATGCTCACATAAAAAGAGATGGTAAACAAGGCATCCCCAGATACCATGTCTTTTTGAAAAATAATGCCAACAGCATTTGACTCCCTTCTGAAGTATATAGAAGGCGTGGCAAGGCAGGCATTAAACCAATGTGTGCAGGTCAACAAGAGACAGATAAGGTAACTTTTTGCCTTTGGAAAATACCCTTAGGGAGCTTTCACAGACACCCATATCAAATGCAGTTTATTCTTATCCTGCCATTGTGGAGGGAATGCCTTCCTAGAGCAATTAAAGAACCTAAAGCCTGTTCTAAAACACCATACTGCTCTGGACAATAGAACAGCTACAAAAAAGAGAACAAAAATTCAGAGAAAAGTCATATAGTAAGTATTTGGCCAAACTTCAATAAATAAACAAAGGCCAAAATTAAAAATATGAATAAATTATGTTGTCATTGAAGATTTGGTGAACACAGGGTTGTAGGTAACAATAATTTCACCATAATCTTTGCATCCAAATTGACTTCTTCCTGGAGGTAAATGTTCAATTTTGGGTATTGGAACATTATCCCAGGTAAAACAGGATACAAGATGGCCTGAATATATGGGTCCAGAAAGATAGAGAGGAAAATTAAAGCCATATGTAGATATCATAGCCATAAATGTATGGGGATGAGACTTATTGCAACAATGGAGTACTCAGATTAACATTCCTTCAATAACAAAAGTAAATCATAACCTAACATATGTTTCTGAGAAAAAATTTTAGAAGTAATTATCAGGAACACTCACAAAGCATTTAGGTTGTACAAAAATAGTGAACAATAGCTGCTGATCTTTCAAAAGTCCCCATAGCACTATCTTTAAAATGGTTAACAGATAAGCCTATATGGATTCAGTATTAGCCTTTAACACAAAAGAAATTCCAGGACTTAGATCAGCTGGCACTGGATCAGTTGAAATCTCAGTATATTAAAGAATCAACCAGCCCTTAAAATTCTCCTGTATTTTTTATCAAAAAGAAATCTGAAAAATGAATGGTAACAGATCTAAGAGCAATAAAAAAGGCAATTCAGCTTATGGGCTTTCTACAATCTGAAATTTCTTTGCCTTCTCTGTTACCTGAAGAATGGCCTTACAATTATTGACTTAAAAGACTCTTTGTTTGTGTTTTTTTTTTTTTATACTATACCTCTATAAGAACAGGACAGGGAAAAAATGTGTTAACAGTGCCCAACTTATAATAATTCTCAGCCTGTAAAGAGATATCAATAGTGGATTCTCCCATAGGGAATGTTAAATAGCCTCACTTTTTGCCAATATTTTGTACAAACAACCTTTAGAAGTGATACATAAACAATTTCCACAATCTATCATTTACCACTCCATGGATGATATCTTTTTGGCTAATTCAAATACAGATACATTAGACAGAATGTTTGAAGAAGTGAAAAAAAAGACCTCCTTAGAAATCACTATTTGCTCCTGAAAGAATACAAAGAAGAGATTCTATTAATTATTTAGGTTACAAAATAGGTCAATAAAAAATAGACCCTAAAAGGTGCAAATCAAGAGAGATATATTGAGAACTCTTTTTTTTTGTTGTTTTTTTTTGTTTGTTTGTTTTGTTTTGTTTTGTTTTTTGTTGAATAAAAATAAATTTATTACACTGTCTTTCCAATACTAAATCTCATATGATTATAGATGGATGAAAATGATTAAGAATGAAAAAAGAGATACCCTGTTTCTTTGTTTCTCTGCACTTTTAATATACAATGAATTTTACATTCATTCTTCAGTTCTTCAATTGTTTCTCTTAAGATGTTTTGAGGATTCCCTGTTTCAACCATTTCTTTTTTTTTTTAAATGATTCCATTACATTTTATGACCTAATGAGCTGAAATGTTTTTTAATTTTTTGAGACAGGATTTCTCTATGTAGCTTTGCCTGTCCTGGAACTTGCTCTGTTTAATCAGGCTGGCTTTGAACTCTGAGATCCTCCTGCCTCTACCTTTCAAATGCGGGGATTAAAGGCCAGCACCACTACCACCCAGCTGAGCTAAGAAATTTTTTTTTTCATTTTTATAGTGGATGCATTTTATTAAAATCCAGCAAAATCGGAGTTAATTTTATTTAGCACAAATAAGCTTTAAAATAGCCTTCCCAATTAGCATGGTTCAACAATCTTGCCATCTCATTGTGATTATGAAAAATTACTGTTGATGATTTCTCAAACTTGTTCTCCATATAAAATCAGTCTCTATTAAGTTTGGCATCATTAATGCAGAATATGTTCAGCCCCTCAGCACAGCCGGGTTTGTTTCCTAGTGTTTTAATATGGGTGGGTGGCAGCTCACGATTCAGTCTGCAGGAGTCTAGAACGCTACACAAGGTCCAGCTCAGTTCAGTAAGTGTAGACCAACTTTAAGTGGGCATACCTTTTTATTTTTTTGTTCTCAGTCATGTGACTGGGTTAAAGAGAAAAGCAGTCTAGTTCAATCACCAATACCTCTCTCCATTTTTCCAAGGCTGATCTTGAGCCAGCCTCATAGCTTCACACACAGAAAAAGAATCATAGCCAATCTTGTGGCTCTGAAGTCCTGTTATTAAACAAACAAACAAAAAATATAGGTTCACCCCATGATATGTCAATATTCCATATTAAACTTGGTGGTTTTGTACTTCAACAGAATGCTGAATACTAAAAAACTTTGATTCCAGTAGTGGGAAGAGACTAATATCAGTAGAAGAATTAAAACCCCTATTCACTCCATTATTATTATTATTTTTTCTTTTTTTTCTTCTTCTTTATTTTGTATTTATCAAAAAAACAGTAAAAAGAATTAAAAAAATGCTGAAGAGTTAACAATAACTATACAGAGGATAATAATCATAAGCATGGCTTATCAAGGGTGGAAATTCAAATAAGATTACTACACATATATTTTCTTTGTGTTCAGCTTTCCCTCTGAATTTTTTTTTCCATCCCTGTATATCCTTATTGAAGGTCTCTTCCCCCTCCCACCACATCTGATCATTTTCCTTCTCTGCAACTCCCCATCCCCTCCCTTG
>PVIH01029311.1:0-13858 GCA_004025045.1 Sigmodon hispidus | reverse complement strand
GGATGGAAAAAAAAATTCAGAGGGAAAGATGAACACAAAGAAAATATAGGTGTAGCAATCTTATTTGTATTTCTACCCTTGATAAGCCATGCTTATCATTCTTATCCTCTGTATAGTTATTGTTAACTCTTCCACATTTTAAATTCTTTTTACTGTGTTTTTTTTTGATAAATACAAAATAAAGAAGGAAGAAAAAAAAGAGCACAAAAAAAAGAAGAAAGCAGACTGAGCAAGATATGTCAAGCAAACCAATAATGAGCATCCATATACATCTTCTCCTGTCTCCAGGTTTCTTCTCTGCTTAGGTTCATGTCTTGACTTCCCTTGGGGTGGACTATATGAAAGTATAAGCCAAATAAACCCTTTCCTCCCTAACTTGATTTTGATTATAATGTTTCATCATAGCAATAGCAACTCTAACTAGGATAATAAGGTATTCTTGGCCATATTTAGGTGATTCCACCAACCTAAAATCCTAACTGCAGTGGATGTGTACCTTGCCAATCACAATTATTTCTCAAACATTCTCTAACATTGAATCTTTTGACTCACCTTCTACTCTTTTGTGCGTTTTCAAAGTATCTACAGAAATTGAGTATTTTACTCAATCACTAAATTTTTGCTAATGATCCTAAAATATTGTAGCCTTAGTTTTATTTTATGTTTGGAACAGTAAATCTTTTCCATGTAACAGTAAACTTTTAAAGCTGAGCTTATTGTAAATATAAAGAAAATTACACGATGGAGCATTACTCAGTTATTTTAAAAAAGAAATTCTCAAGCAAAAAGAACTAGAAAAAAAATCATCCTTAGTGAGGTAACCTAGACGCAGAAAGGCAAACATGGGATAAAATAATAAAATAAAAGTTGATTTTAGCTATTAGTTAAAAATAATAATGCTACAATTCAGAGTCAGAGAGACTAAGTAACAAAGAGGGCTCAAGGAGGAACACAGGGATCTCCCATCGGAAGAGGAAATAGATTTTTCAGGTGGGCTGGGAAAGAATGGGGATGGGTTCAAGCAGGTGGTGGGAGGAATGGAGAAAAAGAATAGTGAGAAAGATGACTGGAATGAGGAAGAGTATTTCAGAGGTGCTGTAGAAACCTAGTGAAATGAAAACTCCCTGGAATCTGTGAGTGTAACCCTACCTACCAAAAATTCTAAGTGATGGAAGATACAGAACCTGCATTGGTCATCTTTGGGACTGTGACATTAACTCAGCCACAAAACATATGACCTACATTTTGTCCTGCTTACAAGATGTGCTAGAGTAAAGGTGGCACAGAACTTGTGGGAGTAGTTAATCAATAACTGTTCCAACATGAGGCCCACTCCATAAGAGGGAGCCCTTGCCTGACACTTCCTAGATGGCCAAGAACCATAAGCTGAGTTGCCCAGAAACCTAGGATAGAACCAAACACAAATAGCAAAAAAATGCCAATAAAATGATTTTGAATGATATTCTTCTATAGTCATAGACCAGAACCTAGCATAATTGTCATCAGAGAGGCTTTATCTGGCAACCAATAGGAACAAAGAGACCCTTACCCAAACATTAGTCAGAGTTCAAGGAACGCAGACTAGATGGGGAGGAAGCCAGAGGAGTTAAGGATGCCACAAGAACATGGTGCACAGAAACAACCAACATGGTTTCATAGTAGCTCACTAAGACTGAAATGACTATCAGGGAGGCTGTATGGGTCTGAGCTAGGTCCTCTGCATATATGTTATAGTTGTATAGCTTGGTGATATTGTTGGGCTCCTACCAGTAGGAGTGAGGGTTGGTTAACTCTGACTCTTTGGCCTGCTTTTGGGACCATTTTTCTTCTAATGAGTTGCCAGACCTGTCATTGAAATGAGGGTGTATGTCTGATCTTACTGTAACTTGTTATGCCATGTGTAGTTAATATCCCTGGGAGGCCTGCTCTTTTCTGAAGAGAAATAGAGAAGGAGTGGATCTGATGAGTAGGAGCAAAGGGGAAGGAGTGGAGAGAGGGAAAATTGATCAGCACCTAATATTTGAGAGAAAAATAAAAAATATAGAAAACACAATAGCCATACTATTGATCAGTAAGAGTAAATGTTATTGCTGTGACTTTTAAATTTCTCTCCTTCCCAGCTCATTTTGAAATCTAATTGGTGTTTTAACAGTCTTAAAATGCTAAATGTTTAAGAGTTTTCTAGTTCATAAGGATTCTACTCTCATGGATAAATGAACACTATTATCACAAGAGTGAGTTTTCTATAAAAAATATGTTTGGATGCCTATTGCTACTCCATACTCAAGAGTTTCATTCTTTTTTGCATCTCATTTTTGGCTATGACTGTCAGGAGCAAAGGCTCCCAACAGATGCTTTTGACTTGATTACTAGCTTCAGACATATAATTAATAAATTTCTGATCATTAAATTTTACCAAATTTATGATATTCTATAATGGTACCATCAAATGGATAAAGGATGCTGTTCTTTTAACAGACCAAGAAAGCATACAAGAATTTTAATATATTTTCAGGAAGTAAGAAGAAAAGACACATATAAACAACATTAGGATACCAGGGAGTTTAGAATAAGCTTACTGGAGGTTAAAATCAATGAAAGGAAGGGTAGCCTGTTTAAAAGGTAGTTTTGAGATCTTGTCTAAGGTCTAATAGAGGAGTGGTTAAAAACAAATTATGTATGCAATAGGTAAAACTCAGTTTGTGAAAACACTGGAAAATATGGTGAATTTTTAATTTTGGAATAATGCAAATTTTTGTAAGGCACAAACAGGAAAACCCACGTTTCTTAGTTTCATTTCCTGTTGTTGTAAAATACTCCAACAAAAGCAACTTTAACAATGAAACTGTTTGCTTTTTTTTTTGATTTTAGTTTATAATCTATTACTGAGTACAAGTCATGACAAAAAAATTGAAGCAGCTAGTGACATTACCAGTCAGAATGGAGAGAAAAATGCATGCCTGCATGCTTTTTACAGCAGAATTTTTCCATGTTTATGTGGTTCAGATCCAAACCAAAGAAATGGTGTTGCCCACAATAAGCAGGTCTTCTTGTTTCAATTAATGTAATCAAGACAGATATGCCCAAGGCTAACCTAATCTAGAAAATTATTTATTTATTTAGACTTTCTTCCCAGGTAATTCTATATTGTGTTAATTAGACAATTTAAATCAACCACAACAATCCCATCTCTTGCTAACTTGACAGACACATCACTTTAAGCCATAACCTTCTACACTGTGTGCCCTAAGTCTCTTTGTTTTCACATAAAATACAATCCAATTTTCATAGCTCTTAATCTTCTTAAAAATTCAAACTCTTTAAAAGACCAAAAATCTCTGAGCTGTGAGCTCCAATAAAATCAAAAGGAAATTATATATATAGTTAGAATAATTGGTACAGAATAACCATTCTTATTCCTAGAGGGAAGAATCATGGCATCACAGGCAATAACCATACCAAACAAACAAATAAAAAAATTCCAGCAGGGAAACACCAAATTGTACCTTAATGCCCATAGTGTGAACCTTGTCATATAATCCTCTGGGTTCCAAAGGGCTTGGATAGCCTTACCCTCCAGTTCTGCCATCTAAAGGCCACACAGCTTCTTTACCACTCAAGCCTTTTCAGGAGCCCCACAGACTTCCCATTTCCAATATCCAGAGGTCATTATTGCAATGAAAGCTTCATCTTCAAAGCTTAACATGGTAGTCTTTCAGGGACTCTCTGCAAGGACTATGATCATGCCATGTGACATCTGTTCTGTTCCCATCTATGAGCCTCTCAAATTTGTACCTTTACCTTCATAATCACTATTGTTATGAATAGAGTTGCTAAGTGCTGCTGTCAGCTCAGGATGCAGCCTAGCTCCCCTTTACTACAAACTTGACAGCTTTTCAGTTGTGGTCCAAAAGAAGCAGTTTCTGAGGATGCTGTTTATGGGCAGCAGAAAAATCCTTTAGTATAGGCACTTTCTTCCTTTAAGTGAATTGAGATCCTCAAAAACAGAGCTTCCTCTGAGGGTCAGAGCTTTGCCTTCCAGACAATTCTCCTGTTCTCTCAGTGTTGCACAGTAGGTTTCTATGCAATTTTAGTCATCTCTATAAATTACTGTTGCTATATCAGTATTAGTTTTGCAACATATATATTGAAATCTTTTTTGTGAAACAAATCAGTTCATTACCTTAAATTCAACCTGAGGTTTTCAGAACACATGCAGAATGAAAAATAAATGTCTTGGTCAAAATATCATACAAAATAATCCATATCCCAGATCCTAATAGAGTAACATTGCTTTCTGAAAGTTTATAAGTGAAACTTTGATTGACTCTTTTTTTCTCATACTTCCTATGTTTCAAGCTCCCACAAGAATGGCCCATTAATCTCTGCCCATAGTATTACTAACATAATATATTAAAGCTTACTATTTGTATATAAACTTATTACTAACACATTTTTACAAATGTATTTATATATCTATAAATGCATAGAGAATGTTTTGAAAGAAATTCACTAAATATATGTATTTGTTAAGTACAAAAATAGAAATTTCTGAATGATGGAATATGATTGGACATGGTAGACAATGAAGAGTTTAATTTTATTTTATAATAAAAATTGTATTAGGTCTTTTACAATTTTGTGAAATGTGTGTAAATCATATCCATCTCAACTCTTCCTGGATTCTTCCCTTTCCTTTCCCACCTAACTTTGAATTCTTTTCTTTTTTAACGATTTGTGCTGCCTATATATTTGTGGTTATGTGGTCTTTCAATAAATCATGGTTGATTTACTTACTACACATTTAAGATAAAGGATTAGTTCCTGTATCAGTAACATAAGTTACTTTAGGAGTAAAGTTACAAGTTTACTAAGATCACTACCTTAAAAATAAACAGGCTGAGCAGTGATGTTGCATGTCTTTATCTCAGGAGACAGAGGTAGGGAGATCTCTGAGTTCTAGGCCATCATGTTCTACAGAGCCAGTTCCAAGATGGCCAGGGCTACAAAAATAAACCCAGTCTTGAAAAACAAAAAAAAAAGACATAGAAAAAGATAAAAAAAAAATGAATTGTTTAGTGTCCAACCTCATGTGTAGAGGCCAAGAAGAAACAGAAGCCAAAGTATATTTATTACTCCATTGTTACATTTCATTTTTTAATTAGGCATTTCTTTATTTAAAAAGGTTTTTTTCTGTATATACCACTGCACTTTCTCCCTTCCCTTCTCCCAGTTCTCCCTCAGCCTTCCCCTACCTCATCCCCCCCATTCAGTTCCCAAGAAGGGCAAGGAGTCCCAAGGTGGATCAGTTCAGTCTGGCATATCCAGTTGAGGTACGACCAAGGCCCTCATCCTAGTATTATGGCTGGGTTAGGTGTTCCTCTGTAGGGAATGGGCTCTGAGATGTCAGTTCATGCCCCAGGAACATAGTCTGATCCTACTGCAAGAGGCTCCACAAACTGCCCATGCCATTTGATAGTCATCTACTTTTGGAGGGTTTAGTTCATTACCCTGAAGGTTCCTCAGTGGTAGTTTCTGATTCAGTGAGTTTCCATAGCTCTGGTCAACTGTCTCTGTGAGTCTTCTCCACATGATCCTGATCCCTTTGCTCATATATTCTCTCCTCTCTCTCTCTCTCTCTCTCTCTCTCTCTCTCTCTCTCTCTCTCTCTCTCTCTCTCTCTCTCTCTCTCTCTCTTCAGCTTGACCTGGAGCTCAACCTGGTGCCATTGCTACATTTTATGTGGATTAAACTAAATGATAAAGAGCAATACAGCCATACTTTAATGGTTTAGGATACCATAAAGTGCTAGGAATTGAGCTGGTTTTATATAGATAGATGTCAAATCATAAGTAAATAGTTTTCAAGACAAGATTTTACTGTAAATATCTACAATAATTGGGAGACATTAAAATTTATAGAGAAATAAAGAGATTTTGTAGGTTCTTATGAAAAAAAATATTTTCATAAATAAATTAATATTAATGAGCTTGTAAAGTAGGAGTAAATCATGCCAACTGAATGATGTATTCTATTATTATGAGACCCAAAAGTTTTCAGGAATTAGGAGTAGGTAGCATAATTGATATTTAAAATATTATTTAATTTGTTGTAGGTATCACAGGTACGTATACATTGGAGCTCAGATTAAAGGTATAACTTCAAAAATCTATGAACTTCCTTTCCTTCTTCCTAACAACAACAAGCAAACAAAACAAAAAATTAAACAAAACACCTTGACCTAAGAAACTTGAGGAGGAAAGTGTTTATTCCAGCTTACTATTGTTGTCTGTCATGGAAGAAAATCAGGACAGAAACTCAAAGCTCAGGCCATGGGAGGAACTCTGTTTACTGGCTTCTTCCACATGTGTTTGCTCAGCTTGCTTTCTTATATAACCTAGGATGATCAGGAGTTACACATCCCACAATGGCCTGGGTCCTTCTATATCTATCTCACTAAGAAACTTCTGGAATGAACTTTATTGGCAGGCTTGTATTGCATGCTAACCAAGCCACATTAGAAATGGATAAGTTTTTCTGTGCTATAATATAGAGCAGATTGAGTAGGAGCTCTCTGCACATATTCTGTGCTTTATACTCATGTGTTCTTATAGCTGTAACACAGTACTATCTTTTCTGAATTACCTTACATGTTTTGTCATTATTATTTTATTTTTTTATTTACTTGATATTTACCTTTTTCCTTTTTCTTTTTAATTTGAAAGTTTTTTTTTAACATATCCACAACTGTTACCCCTCTGTCCCCTCTTTTAGTCATTGCCAAGCTTCCCCCCACCCATCTCCAATCCATTTCTCAGAGAAGATAAGGACTCCCAGAGTGAATCAATGCAGTATGACATATTCAGTTGAGGTAAGAGCCCCTCCCCTTGGTATCAGGGCTGAGCAAGGTGTTCCTCTGTAGAGAATAGGCTGCAAGAAGCCAGTCCATTCACTAGGAGTAAATTTTGATCCCATTGCCAGAAGTTCCACAAACTGCCCACACTATTAGACTGTCATCCAAATTTGGAGGGCCTAGTTCAGTCCCACTCAGGCTCCCCAACTGTCAGTTCAGAGTCAGTGAGCTTCTAATAACTCGGGTCAGCTGTCTCCGTGGGTTTCTTCATCATGATCTTGAACCCTTTGATCATATAATCTCTCCTTCCTCTCTTCCAATGAACTAGAAGCTTAACCCAGTGCTTAGTTGTAGATCTCTGCATCTGCTTCCAACAGTTGCTGAATAAAGGTTTTAAAATGACAACTAGGTTGATCATAAATTTGATTATAGAGGAAGGCCAGTTTAGGTGTGATGCTTTCTTAGAAAACTGGGAATCAATGTACCTAATAATCCAGCAATAGCACTCTTGGGCATATACTCAAAGGATGCATATTCTTACCAAAGGACATTCACTCAACTATATTCATAAAAGCATTATTTGTAATAGCAAGAACCTAGATGCTCTCCATTGAAAAATGAGTTAATAAATGTTATACAACGTAGTACTACTCAACAGTTTCAAAAAATGGCAGCCTGAAATTTGCAGGCAAATGGCCAGAACTATAAAAAAAAATCAACTTGACTGAGTTAGCACAGACCCAGAAAAACAAACATGGTATGTACTCACTCATAAGTGGATTTTAGATGTAAAGCAAAGGATAACCAGGCTACAAGCCATAACCTCAGAGCAGCTAGGTAACAAAGAAGAACCTTAGAGAGACATCCATGGACTCCCACCTTAGGAAGGGGAAATTTATAAGATCTCCTGAGTAAATTGAGGGGATGGGGTAAGGGGAGGTAGGATGAGAACATTTGGGAATAGGATGATTGAGTTAGGGGAGGGATAGAGAGAAAGAACAATGACATAGATATCTTAATAAAAGGACCCATTATGGTGTTAGAGAGAAAATACCCAAGATTCTACAAAGATGACCCTAGCTAAAACTCCAAGCAGTAGTGGAGGGGGTGCCATTTTCATTTTTAAATGTTTTTATTTTTATATTTTAAAAATTTCACAAATGTTTGCAATGTATCTTGGTCATATATATCCCATAATACCTTGCTCCAACTTCCACTACTAAACCTCAGTTTAATACTCATCTCCTACCAACTGCATGTCTTTTTTGAACCCACTAAGTGTGGGGGGGTCCTCCACTGGGTTATGGGAAGCCTACCAAGGACCACATACCTCAAAAGAGAAGTAATTTTATTCTCTAAGTAGCCACCAAATGAAGACCTGGGTATAAGCTCATGCTCCTGTAGGCAACTGATTTTAAGAAAGACACCAAAAACTACACAATGAACTAAATAAAGACTGTATCTTCAACAAGTGTTACTAGAAAAACTAGACCTATATGCAGAAGAATAAAACTGTACTCTGAACATTCCTATCACATAAAACTCAACTCCAAATTGGTCAAATGCCTCAACATTATACCTGATACCATGAATCTGTTAGAGGAGAAAATATGAAATATGATTCAATTAATAGGTACAGGAAAGAGTTTCCTATAAGGACTCCAGGAGCACAAGAATTGAGATCCAAAATTTACAAAGAGAACCTCATGAAACTAAAAGCTTCTGTATAGCAAAGGATACCATCAATTAACTAAAGAAGAAGCTTACATTCTTGGAAAATATGTATCAGGTATACATACATTTAAAAGTGATTAGTGTATGGATACACAAGAACAAAAACTATAAATAAACATCAATAAAAATAAAGAATCTAATTAAAATTGACAATATAACTAAGCAAAAATCTTTCAAAAGAAGAAATCCAAATGACTAAGAAATTATTTTTAAATGTTTAACGTCTCAGACATCATAAAAATACAAATTAAAACTGTTGATATTTCATCTTACTCCAGTCTGAATAAATAAAATAATAATAATAGTAGTAATAATAACAATAATAATAAATGGCAGGAAATGCTGGTATGGATGTGAGGAAAGATAATGACAACTCAAACTTGGTGGAGCCGATACAAAAATCAGTGATGAGCCTCCCGAAAAAGCTGGGAATAGATTTACCACATTACTCAGCTATCACATTTCTGGGCATATACCAAAAGAATTGTATCATATATCAGATATTTGCTCATCTATGTTCATAGCTGCTCTCTATTCACAGTATCCAAGATATGGAAACAGCCTAGATGCCCATCAAATGATTAATGGATAATGAAAATGGAATTTTATTAAACTGTGAAGAAAATTAAATTAGAAGTACTGAAGATAAATAGAGCTAAAAATAATTATTCTGAGTGAGGCTATACAAACCCAGAAATACAACCCCCACAGGATCTTATTTGCATGTAAGAGCTTTGAAATTTTGAATATGTGTTAATAAAAGTCAGGAAACTAGTAAGGCACTATGGGAGATTATAAAAAAAGAAGGGGATAAATTAACACAGATACCTATAACTGGTTAACATGCATAGATTAAGAAAATATAGAATTCTCAATATGAAATGGGACATCTATACCACTCACATTCTCTCAAGATTCAGTGAGATAGGTAGAAGAAAGATTTTAAGAGAAAGTGGTAGCGTGGATTATTGCAGAAAACAATGTTTTCTGAATGTGAAAAAGAAAAGCTGTTACACACACACAATTACAGATCTTCACATACAGAATTTCAGCCTGAATGGAAAAGGGGAGTCACAACTGAAGATCTATTGACAAGAGATGGTTCCTGAGAGAGGACAAGTAAGTTTTCTTCTGGGATATGGCTACCAAATGCCTACCCAGGCTCTAGAAAATGATGTCATATACTGGCATCATTGAGAGGACTTTCACATCTCTCTTTAAATTCAATCTTTT
This sequence comes from Sigmodon hispidus, assembly GCA_004025045.1. NCBI lineage: Eukaryota > Metazoa > Chordata > Mammalia > Rodentia > Cricetidae > Sigmodon > Sigmodon hispidus. The sequence continues at coordinate 4,038 of PVIH01029311.1, read as the reverse complement.
TAAAAAATAGATTGCTGGGTCGAATTAATGCAAGTGAGACTATAGTCATCCACTAAAGCAGTTATAATCTGAAAATTTCTGTCCCTCAAAAAAAAAGTGACTCTCAATTCCTTAGCAGCTGTAAATTGACATTAACTCCTCAAGCATAGGTGGGACATCAACAAACACCCCCTCTTCCGTGCTTGAATTTTTAGTGATCTTGATCATGAGGTCTTGTATGAGGAATTACAGTTTCTGTGGGTTCACATGTTTAACGTCCATGTCTTATCTAGAAGCTATCATTTCACAGAATTACTCCTCCTTGTCTCTGTTTCTTATGGTATTTTTGCTCCCACTTCTGTGATGTTCCCTGAGCCTTAAGGTTGATATAAACCTGTTATGTTCTCTAAAAGGAGGACTCACATTCACAAATTCTCAGTTTTAAACAGTTCTGAGCTCTACATTAAGCATTATTATCTGCAATATACTTCCTTGACACATTTAGAGGGGTGTTTGACATTACAGTTTACCAACAAAGCTCCAATAGATTCTCACATCACAACCCTAGAATTTTGACCATGTTCAAATTATCAGACATGACTTTCTTCATATTCATCAGGCTTCAAATCCAATAAAGTTAGAACTAAATTATTTCCATAAATTAATATGCCACCATTGCAGCAGTGGACACATCTTTACTCACAAGTCATTATTGAACCAAGCAGGATCGAGTGCTCAGTAAGACAACTGATCTCTTTTCTATCCTTGTATTTTCTAGTACTATAAAGGCTAGTGAGGAGAGGCTTTCTTTGTGAATTTGAGATTTATTTCTCTTTTTCCCTACAACCAAAGTTAGTGTTATTTTCTGGAACAGGATCTTACTATCTACTTGTGATGCACATCAGTACCAATAGCCTGTGTTGTTTTTATGCCCCCTTTTACCAATAACACATAGAAAAGTAACTTATACCAGGCACATAGATTTTTATTTCTTTTTTGCTGGGGACATGTCTTCGAGAAGTATCCATGTGGGATAACTCTCTTAAAACTAATTTTGAATTGTGCTTTAGTTAGCTTAATTGATTGGTTAACCAAAACTAAGGCTATATGAAGAAATGTTTTGAAACCCCAGTACTACATAGGCAAATTTATTTTTCAGGGACCAGTGTTGAATGTTGAACGAAGATCCTCATGAATGAGAAGTTCAAAATTGTGGCTCAGTCACAGAGTTAGAAGTTAGACTAATGAAGTTTTCTGCCTAAGATGTCTATAGGGTAGAATGAACTTCTTTTTCATGATATTCTAGCCTAGTAAGATAACTATAGACAATTTTAGATTCCTAGAAATAAATGTAAGTTTAAATTTTCCAGTAATATTCTTCACCTTAGTTTGCCTTGGCTGCATTTTTTTAATGATAGTTTTAACTTCCTCATCCTGGTGTAACATATGTTTGTGAGGAAATGTCACTGAACTATAATGCCAGTAATGTTATTAGTTCTAGTTCTTATATGAGATGGTTGAACACATCAGGAACTAGTATGCTTAAGGCAGTCCTGCTTAGCTTGGCAACATGAGAAGTTTTGGATTTGGGCATGCAGCCACACCATTTATACCAGGCCACACACAGACATATGTGGGGACACACATGTGCACACACATACTATACCACTCACATGCCACATATGCACACACTATATACCTTACATACTACATATTCATACCATGTACACATACTACACACTGACATACACACACAACAAGCATACCACACATATATACATCATATACCACACATATCATATGCATGTAAACATAGCACATGAATACATCACATGCTTTATACACAAATACTGCATGCATAACATATATACCACACAAGTATACACACATCATTTGATATACATACCACACACATATATCACATACACACATTATATACCTTACCACATGCATGTACACACACCATGCACATACACCTCATTTGCCACACACAACACACACACTTCATTGCATACCACACATCTCACAAATGTACACATGTGCACATATGTACATGCAGGTGGGTATGCTAGAGCATACAGAAGGATAGAGATAGAGATAGAGAGAGAGAGAGAGAGAAAGAGAGAGAGAGAGAGAGAGAACCCTATATTTTCGTTTCAATAGAAAGAGATGGCAAAGATGGTCATCATATGCTTGTAAGAGGACTGAATAGAACCAGCCATGCTGTTCTCTCTCTTCTGTAAAACAACTGTTCCTACAGAAAGCCAGGACTCTTTAAACATGTTGGAAAAGACTGTGTGAGACTGCAAGAGCTATTTTCTATGAATAAAGTCATATTTTTTGTCCATGTATTCCCTTGTTCAGACTCCCTTCTCCCTCTCACCCCTCCCAGTTACTCTCTCTTCTCCCCATCACCTTATCTCCTCCTCAACAAGGGCAGGAGGTCTCAAGGTCTCAAGGTGGCTTAGTTCAACATCCACTCCAGGCAGATCCGCTTTCCTCACCCCAACATCAACACTGGGTCAGGTGTTCCTCTGGAGGGAGTGGGATCCAAGGTGCCTGTCCAAGGTGTTTTCAGGTCAGAAGCTGTTCAGTGCTTGTGTTTTGCAACTTGGGTGTTCTTGGCTTTTTGTTTAAAGTCCACTAACGAGTGAGTACATCCCCTGCTTATCTTTCTGCATTTGTGCTACCTCGCTCAGGAGGATATCCTCCAAATCCAACCATTTGTCTGCAAATTTGAAACTCCAACCACGTCCCACCTGAGCTGAGTCAAAGATCAAACAGATCCCTTGCTCAGAACAGACAGAAGACAAAAAAGCCTTGCAAAAACTCTTTACAAGAACTTATAAACTCGAAGGCCCTAAAGTCAAGGCCTTAAAGGTTCTCAAGCATCCTAATGCTGTGACCCTTTAATGTAGTTCCTCATGTTTCAGTAATCCCCTACCATATAATTATTTTGTTACTACTTCATAAAAAAGTGTCTTTCATCTGTACCATGAGTACTAGTTTAGAGACAGACTCAGGATAAAGTGATCCAGTAGAAATTAAGTTTTTTCTTTGAACAATACTTTCTATTTATAGAGCAGAACCTATGTAAATGTAAAGCTCTTGTGGTTAGGCATTCCCCTTAAAAGAAGCCCACTGCCACCTCGAACTGAGCGAGCCAACATCTGCAGGGGTCTCTGAAGGACAGACTGACACCCCGTCCAGAGGTGAGGAGGGGTCACCAGGACCAAATGCATATATCCCAGCCTGGGAGGGAGAGTTGAGCTGCCATAGCTTCAGGGTCCACTCCCGGGACCAAGTGCTGTCTGCAGAGTCCCAGCACACTCTGGAGCAGGGGCGGATAAACTCTGCAGGTCATCATACCCGCAGCTCCTGCTGAGGGAAGTTGCACGGCTACCCACCACCACCTCGAACTGAGCAAGCCAACATCTGCAGGGGTCTCTGAAGGACAAACTCAGACCTTGACCAGAGAGGTGACAGGAGGCACACAACCCAAGTGTCACAACTGACCAGGAGCCATCTAATCATGAACCACTGAAGCCATGGGCAAATGTCAGTGCAAAAAATTACATAATAATACAAAGGACAACATGGTAACTCCAGAAGAGAGTGGCGATCTTACAAATACAAGACCTAAACTGAACAAGGAAGACGAAACAGAAGGAAGCAACACCAAAAATTCCTTTTTGATGATCATCGAAGCTCTGAAAGAAGATATGAAAAAAAAGCCTTAAAGAAATAGGAGAAAATACAAAACAAAAAATTGGAAGAGATGAACAAATCTATGAAAGAAATATGCCAGGAACTAAAAGCTGAAATAAAAGCTGAAATAGAAGCAATAAAAAAGGTGCAAAATGAGGCAAAGATGGAAATAGAAAACCTGAAGAAAAAAGCTGGAACCACAGATACAAGCATAACAGAGTTCAAGAGATGGAAGATAGAATCTCTGAAGTGGAAGACTCAGTAGCTCAAATAGATATATCAGTCAAAGAAAATAGTAAAACTAAAAAAGCCATAACTCAAAATGTTCAGGAAATCTGGGACACCATGAAA
>PVIH01029310.1:0-13859 GCA_004025045.1 Sigmodon hispidus | reverse complement strand
AATTTTCGCATCAATATTCATGAGGGAAATTGGTCTGTAATTCTCCTTCTTTGTTGTGTCTTTGAGTGGCTTGGGTATTAGGGTGATTGTGGCCTCATAAAAGGAATTTGGCAATATTCCTTCAGTTTCTACTGTGTGAAATAGTTTGAGGAGTAACGGTAGTAATTCTTCTTTGAATGTCTGGTAGAATTCGGCACTGTAACCATCTGGACTAGTGCTTTTATTTTTGGGGCGATTTTTAATGACAGCTTCAATTTCCTTAAGGGTTATAGGCCTGTTTAGGTAATTAATCTGATCTTCATTTAATTTTGGTAGATGGTGCCTGTCCAGAAAGCTGTCCATTTCTTCTAGGTTTTCCATTTTTGTGGAATACAGATTTTCAAAATATGACCTGATAATTCTCTGTATTTCCTGGGGGTCTGTTGTTATGTCCACCTTTTCATTTTTGATTTTGTTGATTTGGACACTCTCTCTCTGTTTTTTGATTAGTTTGGCTAAGGGCTTATGTATCTTGTTAACTTTCTCAAAGAACCAACTCTTAGATTCGTTGATTCTTTGTGTTGTTCTTTTTGTTTCAATTGTATTGATTTCAGCTCTAAGTCTGATTATTTCCTGCCGTCTACTCCTTCTAGGTGAGTTCACTTCTAATTGTTCTAAGGCTTTCAGCTGCGCTGTTAAGTCTCTAGTGTGGAATTTCTCAAGGTTTTTCATATAGGCATCTAGCACTATGAATTTTCCTCTTAAGACTGCTTTCGTTGTGTCCCACAAGTTTGGATACGTTGTAGATTCATTTTCATTGAATTTTAGGAAGACTTTGATTTCTTTCTTAATTTCTTCCTTAACCCAGAGATGGTTCAGCTGATTGATGTTTAGTTTCCTTGAGTTGGTAGACTTTCTTTGTGTTTTGATGTTGTTGAACTCTAACTTTAGGCCCTGATGGTCCGATATGTTACAAGGGATTATTTCCATTATTTTGTATCTGCAGATATTTGCTTTATGACCAATTATGTGGTCAATTTTGGAGAAAGTTCCATGTGGTTCTGAAAAATATGTATATTACTTTGCCTTTGGGTGGAAGGTTCTGTAGATATCTATGAAATCCATTTGCATCATAACCTCATTTAGACTCCTTATTTCTCTGTTGAGGCTCTGTCTGGTTGATCTATCCAGGGTTGAAAGTGGGGTATTGAAGTCTCCCATTATTAGGGTGTAAGATTGGTGTGGGATTCGAGCTTTAGCAGTGTTTCTTTTACATAAGTAGGTGCCCTTATATTAGGGGCATAAATATTTAAGATTGACATCTCCTCTTGACCAATATTTCCTGTGATGTATAAGTAGTTACCCTCTTGGTCCCTTTTTATTGCTTTTAGCTTAAAGTCTACTTTGTTAGATATTAGGATTGCAACCCCTGCTTGTCTCTTAGTACCATTTGACTGGAAAATCTTTTCCCAACCCTTTATTCTAAGCCTGTGTCTGTCTCTGCAGTTGAGGTGTGTTTCTTGTAGGCAACAGAAGGATAGCTTCTGTTGTTGTATCCATCTTGTTAGTGTGTGACGTTTTATAGGAGAGTTGAGTCCATTGATATTAAGGGAAATTAGTGACCATTGATTCATATATCCTGCCATTTTTGGTGGTAACTTGTTTGTATTTCCTTTCTCTAGGGTATTCTTCTGTGGACTTATTCATTGTTTGTGATTTCATGGATGTATCTGGGGTACTTAGGTTGTAGATTTCCCTCTAATACTCTCTGTAGTGCTGGATTGGTAGATAGATATTCCTTCAGTCTGACTTTGTCCTGAAATACCTTGTTTACTCCATCTATGGTGATTGATAATTTTGTAGGGTATAGTATTCTAGTTTGGCATCCATGCTATTTTAGTGTCTGTATAACTTCTGACCAAGCCCTTCTAGCTTTCATCGTTTCCATTGAATAGTCAAGCGTTATTCTGATGGGTCTGTGTTTATATGTGAGTTGGCCCTTTTCTTTTGCAGCTCTTAAAATTTTTTCTTTGTTCTGTATGTTTTGTGGCTTGACTATAATGTGGCACACTGACTTTTTTTGGGATCATATCTTTTTGGTGTTCTGTAAGCTTCTTGTATCTTTATAGGCATTTCCTTCTTCAGGTTAGGAAAGTTTTCTTCTATGATTTTATTGAAAACATTATCTGTGCCTTTGAGCTGGTATTCTTCTCCTTCTTCTATTCCTATTATCTCAAATTAGGTCTTTTCATGGTGTCCCAGAATTTCTGAACATTTTGAGTTATGGCTTTTTTAGTTTTACTATTTTCTTTGACTGATATATCTATTTGAGCTACTGTGTCTTCCACTTCAGAGATTCTATCTTCCATCTCTTGAACTCTGTTTGTTATGCTTGTATCTGTGGTTCCAGCTTTTTTCTTCAGGCTTTCTATTTCCATCTTTGCTTCATTTTGTGCCTTTTTTATTGCTTCTGTTTCAGCTTTTATTTCAGCTTTTATTTCCTGGCATGTTTCTTTCATAGATTTGTTCATCTCTTCCAATTTTTTGTTTGTATTTTCTTCTATTTCTTTAAGACTTTTTTTCATATCTTCTTTTAGAGCTTCGATGATCATCAAAAAGGAATTTTTGGTGTTGCTTCCTTCTGTTTCCTCTTCATTGCTCAGTTCAGGTCTTGTATATGTAAGATCGCCACTCTCTTCTGGAGTACCATGTTGTCCTTTGTATTATTATGTAATTTTTTGCACTGATGCTTGCCCATGGCTTCAGTGGTTCACGATTAGATGGCTCCTGGACAGTTGTGGCACTTGGGTTTGTGTGCCTCCTGTCACCTCTCTGGTCAGGGTCTGAGTCTGTCCTTCAGAGATCCCTGCAGTTGTTGGTTCGATCTGTTCCAGGTGGCGGTGGGTCGCTGTGCAAATTCCCTCAGCAGGAGCTGTGGGTGTGTTGACAGGCAGAGTTTACCTGCCTCTGCTCCAGAGTTTGCTGGGACTCTGCAGACAGCACTTGGTCCCGGGAGCAGAACCTGGAGCTATGGGAGCTCAACTCTCCCTCCCAGGCTGGGATATAGGCGCTGAGGCCTGGTGACCCCTCATCACCTCTGGGCAGGTTCTGAATCTGCCCTTCAGAGACCCCTGTAGTTGGTTTGCTCAGTTCGAGGTCGTGGTGGGTAGCCCTGCAAATTCCCTCAGCAGGAGCTGTGGATGTGGTCAGGGGCAGAGTTTACCTGCCCCTGCTCCAGAGTGCCCTGGGACTCTGCAGACAGCACTTGGTCCCAGGAGCGGAAGGGGAAGCAATGGGAAAGGATGGCTTCTTTTTTTTTTGTATCAATCTTATTAGTGTGTGTCTTTTTATAGTTGAGTTGAGTCCATTAATATTATGGGATATTAGTGACCACTGATATTTCCTGCTATTTTTGGTGGTAGCTTGTATGTATTTCCTTTCTCTAGGCTATTCTTCTCTGGATTATTGATTGTGGTTTCATGGGTGATCTCTTGCATACACATCTTTACACACACCCATCATTACAAAACTGTTTCTTCTATTTTGCTCCTGTTTATTCTGGTCTTCCAAAAAGAATTATTTGTAACACTTTGTTCTATGGGCACAATGACTCTATCCTTCAAAGTGTCTCCAAGCCCACTGATTCTTCCATTCATCATTTACCTTTGTCCCACAAACTGTCTGCATTCTGCTTTTTTCTTCCCCTGTAGGAAGGAGGTAGGGGCTCCTGCATTATGATGCTCTGGCATAACTTTACATGAAGAATATGTCTATGCACATAACTAATTAGTGTATTTCTCTCACTAAATAAACCATATGTTCATTGCTGGACCCTTTCTGAAGGCACAAACAAGCTTCTTCTCAGCCCTTACTCTTGGGCATTATATTTTCAAAGTTGTGTAGAATTTAGGTGTCAGTTGATGGTATTCAGGAGTCAGTTCTCAAAGTGAAAGGAACATTCATTCTGGAAACATTGCTCCTAGGAGAATCCATATGACATAATCACACTGATGACTGAGTTTGTATTTTTATCCAGAAAACAAATTTTACTTTTGATTTGTGAAATGCATGTTTTTTATTTAACTATTAGTTGAAAGAAAAGAAGGTAGTGAGTGAATAGGCAAGACATCTCCAGTGAGCTTTCGTTATTTTCTTATTACGTTTTAACTTGAGGATTTATTGTTTCTTGATATTATAGTTTCCAGTTGATAGAGACTCTGACAGAATTGTGGCAAATCTGAGAGCAAGAAAACTTCTTATCAGAGAAGTAGAGTCAGGATTGGGAGAAAGTGTGGTCTAATCTGCTTAATTTTCTGAAGAACATCTTGATTGCCTGCTTAATTAACATCCTTACCAGTCATTGAATCAACTTCCCTTAGTTGCCTGGCCAGTAAGATGTGTATGAGAGGCACATTTTCTCCAGTATTCTTAGCCCGACAGTCTGGAAAAAATTTGTAACAAAATACCAAGATTTGAACATTAAACCATTTAGCATTTATATTAAATAGAGACATAAAAGTCTATCTGATAATTACATTTTCCTTTCCCTCAAAATGATACAAACACATCATTCACAGTGTTTCTTTTCTGGGGCTGACTTTAGGGTAGTGCATTCTGTAATACCTAAAGCTGTGTTAGAAAGGCAATGTTCTGTACTATGAGGAAATAAACACAATATAAATACAGTTTGTTCTCAATTTTGATTTTTTTTTGCTGAACGTTTACTGTAACACTCTGCTCCTGAAACAAATTTTTATAGTTCTAGAAACTTCTGCACTTTATGTCATTCATTTTATGATGAGGAATGGTTTTTAAGATAATTCTAAGATGGACATGGTGGCACACAGCTATAATCTCAACCCTTGGAAGTAGAGGCAGGCTGATCAAATGGTCAGGATCACTGTGGAATGAAGGAGAATGGCCCCAGTAGGCTCACATACTTGAATGCTTGGTTCCTAAGTGATGAACTGTTTAGAAAGGATTAGGAGGTGTGCACTTCTTTGCAAGAGAAGTGCCAGTGGGAGGCACTTTATAAATCTCACTCCAGGGCCAGTTTCTGTCTCTCTCAGCCTCCAATTTGCAGATAAGATATAATTATCAGCTGCTTCTCCAGCACGTCTGTGTGCATGCTTTTGTGTTCACCACCGTAGTGGTCATGGGCTCACTGTTATGTGAGTGTAAAATTGTAAATGAGCCTCCAATCAAATGCTTTATTCTATAAATTGCTTTGGTCTTGGGGTTTCTTCACAGCAGTAGCATTGTAATGGAGACAGTTATCCTCATGTTCATAGATTAGTGCATTTGCAGCCAGCCTGGCCTACAAGAGTCCTTGTTTAAAAACCAAAAGAAAATCTGGGCTTGATGATGGTATGCTGTAAATGGACGTTATTCTGTCCCAACCACCTGGTCCCAAACAAACACACAGAATCTTATATTAATTACAAAATGCCTGGTCATTAGCTCAGGCTTATTGCTAACTAGCTCTTACTTTTAAATTAACCCATTTTTATTAATCAGTGTATTATCATATGGCCATGGCTTTACCAGTCCTCTGACATCTTGCTTCTTGGGTGGCTTGGTTGCCTCTCCCTCCACTCTGCCATTCTTTGTCTCAGTCCTTGGTTTGATTGTCCTATTGCCCTGCTTAACTTTATCATGCCTTGCTGTAGGCCAATCAGCTTTATTATTAACCAAATAGAGTAATACACATTCACAGAGTAAGAAGGATTATGCCACAGCACTTTTAATCCCAGCACTTGGGATGCAGAAGTAGGAGAATCTCTGTGAGTTCATGTCCAGCCTACTCTGTATAGTGAGGTTCTGAACAGGTAGGACTACATAGAGAGAAACCATAGATAAGCAGGGGATGTACTCACTCATTAGTGGAATCTAAACAAACAAACAAACAAGAAAAAAGAAAAGCATGCCCAGGCTGCAAACCACACCACTGAACAGCTTGGGATCAGAAACACCTTGGATCCCACTCCCCCTAGAGGAACGCCTGACTCAGTCTTGAGGTTGGGGGAAGAAAACTGGATCTGACAGGAGTGGAGGCTGAACTAAGCAATATTGGGAAAGTGAGACCTTGGGACTGACTGCCACCTGCCCAGGAAGGGGATGGGGTGTTGTGGAGAAGAGAGAATGACCTGATGTGTTGGGAGGGGGAAAGGACCTTGAATAAGGATATGCAAGGATAGAAAGTGTGACTTCTTTGTTAATAATAATAATAATAATAATAATAATAATAATAATAAAATTTCCTGAAAAAAATATTAGGCTGAACTTTTGAAATTGTATTCATTTAAAGAAAATGATTGGTCCCATCGGTTCCGCTTCCGCTCCCGGGACCAGGTGCTGTCTGCAGAGTGAGTCCCAGCACACTCTGTAACAGGTGCAGATAAAGTCTGCCTAAAAGCCTTAAAGAAATAGAAGAAAATACAAACAAAAAACTGGAAGAGATGAACAAATGTATGAAAGAAACATGCCAGGAACCAAAAGCTGAAATAAAAGCTGAAATAGAAGCAATAAAAAAGGCACAAAATGAGGCAAAGATGAAAAATAAAGCCTGAAGAAAAAAGCTGGAACCACAGATACAAACATAACAGAGTTCAAGAGATGGAAGATAGAATCTCTGAAGTGGAAGACTCAGTAGCTCAAATAGATATATCAGTCAAAGAAAATAGTAAAACTAAAAAAGCCATAACTCAAAATGTTCAGGAAATCTGGGACACCATGAAAAGACCTAATTTGAGAATAATAGGAATAGAAGAAGAAGAATCCCAGCTCAAAGGCACAAATAATGTTTTCAATAAAATCATAGAGGAAAACTTCCCTAACCTGAAGAAGGAAATGCCTATAAAGGTACTAGAAGCTTACAGAACACCAAATAGATATTACCCCCCAAAAAAGTCAGCGCGCCACATTATAATCAAGCCACAAAACATACAGAACAAAAAAAAAAGATTTTAAGAGCTGCTAAAGAAAAGGGCCAACTCACACATAAAGACAGACCCATAAGAATAACACCTGACTATTCAATGGAAACGATGAAAGCTAGAAGGGCTTGGTCAGAAGTTATACAGACACTAAAAGAGCATGGCTGCCAAACTAGAATACTATACCCTGCAAAATTATCAATCACCATAGATGGAGTAAACAAGGTATTTCAGGACAAAGTCAGACTGAAGGAATATCTATCTACCAATCCAGCACTACAGAGAGTATTAGAGGGAAAACTCCAACCTAAGGACCACAGATACACCCATGAAATCACAAACAATCAATAATTCCACAGAAGAATACCCTAGAGAAAGGAAATACAAACAAGTTACCACCAAAAATGGCAGGAAATATGAATCAGTGGTCACTAATTTCCCTTAATATCAATGGTCTCAACTCTCCTATAAAACGTCACACACTAACAAGATGGATACAACAACAGAAGCCATCCTTCTGTTGCCTACAAGAAACACACCTAAGCTGCAAAGACAGACACAGGTTTAGAATAAAGGGTTGGGAAAAGATTTTTCAGTCAATTGGTCCTAAGAAACAAGCGGGGGTTGCAATCCTAATATCTAACAAAGTAGACTTTAAGCTAAAAACAATAAAAAGGGACCAAGATGGTCACTACTTATTCATCACAGGAAAAATTAGTCAAGAGAAGATTTCAGTCTTAAATATTTATGCCCCTAATATAAGGGCACCTACTTATGTAAAAGAAACACTGCTAAAGCTCGAAACCCACATCAATTCTTATACCATATTAGTGGGAGACTTCAATACCCCACTTTCAAACCTGGATAGATCAACTAGACAGAGCCTCAACAGAGAAATAAGGAGTCTAAATGAGGTTATGATACAAATGGATTTCATATATATCTACAGAGCTTCCACCCAAACACAAAGGAATATTCATATTTCTCAGCTCCTAATGAAACGTTCTCTAAAATTGACCACATAATTGGTCATAAAGCAAATATCAGCAGATACAAACAAATGGAAATAATCCCTTGTAACATATCGGACCACGAGGGCCTAAAGTTAGAGTTTAACAACATCAAAACCCAAAGAAAGCCTACCAACTCATGGAAACTAAACATCACTCAGCTGAAACATCTCTGCGTTAAGGAAGAAATTAAGAAAGAAATCAAAGTCTGCCTAGAATTTAATGAAAATGAATCCACAACGTATCCAAACTAGTGGGACACAATGAAAGCAGTCTTAAGAGGAAAATTCATAGCGCTAGATGCCTATATGAAAAACCTAGAGAAATCCCACACTAGAGACCTAACAGCTCAGCTAAAAGCCTTAGAACAATTAGAAGTGAACTCACCTAGAAAGAGTAGACAGCAGGAAATAATCAAACTTAGAGCCGAAATCAATACAATTGAAACAAAAAGAACAATACAAAGAAACAATGAATCTAAGAGTTGGTTCTTTGAGAAAGTTAACAAGATAGATAAGCCCTTAGCCAAACTAATCAAAAAACAGAGATAGAGTGTTCAAACCAACAAAATCAGAAACGAAAAGGGGGACATAATAACCGACCCCCAGGAAATACAGAGAATTATCAGGTCATATTTTGAAAATCTGTATTCCACAAAAATGGAAAACCTAGAAGAAATGGACAGCTTTCTGGACAGGTACCATCTACCAAAATAAAATGAAGATCAGATTAATTACCTAAACAGACCTATAACCCTTAAGGAAATTGAAGCTGTCATTAAAAACCTCCCCAAAAATAAAAGCCCTGGTCCAGATGGTTTCAGTGCCGAATTCTACCAGACATTCAAAGAAGAATTACTACCTTTACTCCTCAAACTATTTCGCACAGTAGAAACTGAAGGAATATTGCCGAATTCCTATTATGAGGCCACAATCACCCTAATACCCAAGCCTCTCAAAGACACAACAAAGAAGGAGAATTACAGACCAATTTCCCTCATGAATATTGATGCGAAAATTCTCAACAAAATTTTGGCAAATCGTATACAACAATGTATAAAAGATATCATCCACCATGACCAAGTATGCTTCATCCCAGAAATGCAGGGCTGGTTTAACATACGAAAAACTGTAAATGTTATCCATCATATAAAAAAAGTAAAGGAACAAAACCACATCATCATATCCTTAGATGCGGAAAAAGCCTTTGACAAAATCCAACACTCCTTTATGATTAAAGCCCTGGAGAGATCAGGAATACAGGGAGAATACCTAAATATAAAAAAGGTGATTTACAAGAAGCTGAGAGCCAGTATCAAACTTAATGGAGAAAAACTCAAAGTAATCCCACTAAAGTCAGGAACTAAACAAGGATGTCCTCTCTCCCCTTATCTATTCAATATAGTTCTCGAAGTTTTAGCTAAAGCAATAAGGGAACTAAAGGAGATTAAGGGAATACAAATTGGAAAAGAAGAAGTAAAGCTATCTCTATTTGCAGATGATATGATTGTATACATATGTGACCCACAAAATTCTTCCAAGGAACTGCTACAGCTGATAAACACCTTCAGCAATGTAGCAGGATACAAGATTAATTCAAAGAAATCAGTAGCCCTTCTACACACTAAAGATGGAAGAGCTGAAAAAGAAATAAGAGAAACATTATACTTCACAATAGCTGCATAAATACCTTCGAGTAACTATTACCAAAGAAGTAACAGACCTATTTGACAAAAATTTTAGATCACTGAAGAAAGAAATTGAAGAGAATATCAGAAAATGGAAAGCTCTCCCATGTTCCTGGATTGGTAGGATCGACATAGTAAAAATGGCAATTCTACCAAAGGCAATCTACAGATTCAATGCACTGTCCATCAAAATCAACACAATATTTTTTGGACCTTGAAAGAAGAATACTCAATTTCATTTGGAATAACAGGAAATCCAGGATTGCCAAAACAATTTTACTTAACAAAAGAACCTCAGGAGTTATCAGCATCCGTGACTTCAAGCTGTACTATAGAGCTACAGTAATAAAAACAGCCTGGTACTGACATAAAAACAGACTTGTGGATATATGGAATAGAATTGAGGATCCAGACATTAACCTAAAAACCTATGAACACCTGATCTTTGACAAAGAGGCCTAAAACATTCAATGGAAAAAAGATCGTATATTTGACAAATGCTGTTGGCATAGCTGGATGGAAGTGTGTAGAAAAATGCAAATAGATCCAAGCCTGTCACCCTGCACAATACTCAAATCCAAGTGCATCAAAGACCTCAACTTAAACCCAGCCACTTTGAACTTGATAGAAAAGAAAGTGGGAAATACACTTCTACAAATTGGCACAGGCGACCACTTCCTAAATATAACACCAGTGGCACAGACACTAAGACCAACAATCAATAAGTGGAATCTCCTGAAGCTAGGAAGCTTCTGCAAAGCCAAGGACACTGTCACTCGGACAAAACGACAGCCTACAGAAGATTTTCATCAACCCTACAAGTGATAGAGGACTGATCTCTAAGATATATAAAGAGCTCAAGAATCTAGAGCCCAAAACCTTGAATAACCCAATCAAAAAATGGGGTACAGTTCTAAAAAGGGAATTCTCAGCAGAGAAACTAGGAATGGGTTAAAGGCACCTGAAAAAGTGCTCATCATCTTTAGCCATCAGAGAAATGCAAATCAAAACAGCTTTGAGATACCACCTAACGCCTGTTAGATTGGCCAAGATAAAAGGCATAGATGACAGTCTATGTTGGAGAGGAGGCAGAGCAAGGGGAACACTCCTCCATTGTTGGTGTGAGTGTAAGCTTGTTCAGCCACTTTGGAATGCAATATAGCGGTTTCTCAGAAAATTAAGAATCAATGTCCCCAAGGACCCAGCAATACCACTTCTGGGTGTATACTCTAAAGAGGCACATTCATACTCCATTGGTATTAGCTCAACTATGTTCATAGCAGCATTATTTGTAATAGCACGAACCTGGAAACAACCTAGATGTCCCTCAACTGAAGAATGGATTAACAAACTGTGGTACATCTACACAATGGAATACTATTCAGCAGTAAGAAAAAATGATATCCTAAAATTTGCAGGCAAATGGATGGATTTGGAGAATATCCTCCTGAGCGAGGTATCACAAACTGAGAAAGATAAGCAGGGGATGTACTCACTCATTAGTGGTCTCTAAACAAACAAACAAGAAAAAAAGCCAAGCATGCCCAAGCTGCAAACCACAACCACTGAACATCTTGGGATCAGAAACACCCTGGACTGACCCTTGGGATCCCACTCCAACTATAGGAACTCCTGACTCACTCTTGAGGGAGGGGTGACAAAACTTGATTTGCCAGGAGTGGAGACTGATCCAAGCATTATTGGGTCAGTGGGTCCATAGTAGTGTCTGTTCCCTGCCCAGACAGGGGATGGGGAGTTGTGGAGAAGAAAAAATGACCTGATGTGGCGGGAGGGGGAAGGGACCTTGAATAAGGATATACAGGGATGGAAAAAAAAAAATTCAGAGGGAAAGCTGAACACAAAGTAGCAATTACTTGCATTATTACACTTGATAAGTCATGCTTATGATTTTTATCTTCTTTATAGTTATTGTTAACTTATCAGCATTTTAAATTAATTTTACTGTTCTTCTTGATAAATATAAAATAAATAAATAAAAATAAAAATAAACAAACCTATTGTAACTGGCAACTTACCTTCCTCATCTCCTGTTGTCTCTCCCGATAGACTTCTTTTCATAGCAGTAATCAGAACTCCTGCCTTGCCTTAGCTATGGCTGCTGCTGGTGGAATCACTAGATCGATTTTGGTTTCATGGGTAAGCAAACTTTGTCATCCACCACCTCAGAGACCAGGTCTTCTGCCCGTGAAATTTCTACTTATGGTCCAAAATTCTGAGATTGGTTCTTATAATTATCCAAATTAGTGTAGCTTCCAGAGGGGGAAAAAAAAAGAAGAAAAAAAAAAAGAAAATGATTGAATTGAAATACTAAGTATAAATTAGAAAACTGATAATGGAACATATATTAAAAAAAAGATTAGTTTTGTTTTTAGATTGTGTCATCCACATATAAAAAAAGAAAAAAGAAAATATAAGCAAATGTAGCTGTATAGAACAATATATAATTTTATTTAGTAATTCAAATCTGTATAAAATGCTCTATGTTTGAGATGTGGTTTTATATAATGGTAATATAGATATTGATCAACAGATATTAATCACTTTTTTTAAGGCTTTTACAATCTAGGGTGAGGAAATAGGTGATTCATCAGTAAGTATAAAATAATACAATAACCAGTGTAAAATGCCATTGTGAAAGGCCAAGAGGAAAATGGGTAGTGTTGATGAGAGGGGATAGTGCTCTCATGTGGCTGTTGTGGTTGTACCTTCTGGGGGATGGAAACTTAGATATTGCCTGTTGTTGCTTGTTTGCATATGCCATTACTATGACATTTTCCAGATCCATAGCCAAGGGGTAAGTAAACATGTTGTTGGATGAAATCCTCCTTTAATCTATATACTCTTATTTACAACAAATTCTTTGTTTGGCACATAATTAACTTGTTCTTATGCATATTATTGAACAACAGCCTCACCCCTCTGGAATGTAACCTGCACAAGAGTATAGCATAGTAAAGAGCTGTTAAATCAGTGACTTGTATGATATGTTTTTCTCTTAAGAAACAGAATAGTTACTAGCTTATCACATGTGGATTTTGTTTTCTGGGTCAGGCAAATACTTCCTGTCAACAACATATATTCTGCTACTGCAAATTCACAATTGTACTTATGAGTATTAAGTACAATGTTTTCAGAGATAATTCTGAAGATGGCAAATTGTAGCAGGAATCCCAGATCATACAGGAGAGGCATTGCTTTCTGGGGCAGTGCGCGCAGCGGCGGTGGAAGAAGAGGCGGGACTTCCGGCCCGAGCGCGCGGCGGATCCGTACTGCAGTGGCTGGCTCTTTTGCTTGTGATTCTAACAAAATAAATCTTATTTAAAACATAGCAATTGGTGGCGGGTTTATTCCGCGATATTTGGCATCCCAATGCTGGGCAAATTCCCCGAACCCCCCTGGATTCCGTGCCCGCGCGCGGACAGAGCTCTGCTGGATTTTGCGACCGCCCGCTGCATGCTTCGGATCCCATCTGCCTGCACAGTGTTCGGCACAGCAGCCAGGAGGGAATCTGCGTGCGGGAGAGCTACTGAGACCCAGTTCTGAGAGTGCACGCCTGGTAGGATTTGTGGAGGCTTACTCACCACCCCGGTTCAAGCACCATTGCTGCTGCACTACGACACCTGCTGACAGTAAGTTCTCATTACATCTGAGTAAGGCAAAAATTTTTTTTCTTTCTTCTAAAATGTCTGATCAGATAAATGTTCACAATTTTACTCACTTTTTCACAATGGTGATAGAGGATTATTTCCAGGATTACGCATTTGGAGGTTATCTCCATCCAGGAATCCTTTTGCTTTTCTTTGTGATCATATATTTCTTACCAAATTATTTTAAGGGATTTCAGCTTAGAGAGTAGGAAACTAAGCTGTCTGACATGGATGAACGTATTAAGACATTCCAAAAACTCATTGTATCCATGGAAGAGAGGTCTACTTTGATCACAGAGGAATTTAGAGCTCACATTGAAGAGAATTTTAGAAAATTAGATCAGAAATTTAAAACAATGGGTGAAGATTTTGTTAGAGACTAGTACAGGGCTCAGGTTGATGAAAATTTTAGGACATTAGATATAAAACTTAAAACAATGGATGAACATTTTAGGATAATGGATGGAAACTCTAGGAAATTTGAACAGAAAATGGGGGACAGAGTGGATATGGAGTCTGGGAGAATGTTCCATTCTATGAAATTATTGGAGAGATCATTTATAGAAGACTTTAAAACACT
>PVIH01029309.1:0-13859 GCA_004025045.1 Sigmodon hispidus | reverse complement strand
TTGGAGAATATCCTCCTGAGCGAAGTCTCACAAACTCAGAGAGATAAGCAGGGGATGTACTCACTCACTAGTGGTCTCTAAACAAACAAACAAGAAAAAAAGCCAAACATGCCCAAGCGGCAAACCACAACCACGGAACAGCTTGGGATCAGAAGCACCCTGGACTGACCCTTTGGATCCCACTCCACCTAGAGGAACCATCTTTTGAACCCAAGGTTTAAGGGGGTTACTGTTTTCTAATTGTCTGTGTAGTGGATATGAGAATTAGATTGAAGTCTACACAGATAAGACCTGAGTACTGGAATACTATAGGGAATACTAATGCATATGACTTAGTTTCAGCTTCAATGGTACTTATTCACTGTTGTTTTTTATTCCAAAGTGGTAATAATTAAAACATATTATTTTAGCTGTATGTAAATCTTACAGTAATTTATGAGAAATCTTTTTATAATTTTATTATTTTCTAAATTTATTTTCTGATAGTCTGTTTGCAATGAACTTTTTACTTATTATGCAATTTTTTCCATAGGTGGTTAAGAAATTCTTGTCTTATCTAAAATCTAGTATACGAGTTCTACCTGAGTTAAAAAGTTGGCTATAAAAGACTTAAAAGTAATATATACTCTACAATCAATGCTATTGTTATAAGATTAGCCACTAAATTTCAAGACATTATTTTTAAGTTGAGCATAATGTAATTTCTAAATATTTAAATTATTTAACTGCACTCCTTGATAGTTGTTTTAAATTCTGGGACTGCTTACTATTATTCCAATGCTTTCATTTCCTTTTCTCACTGATGCCAAAAAATTCTATATTAAATTTATTTTATACTACATATAATATTATTTGTTTTGGCTAGACTAATAGGAAGAATGCTTATTAATTCTTATGTAAAATTGTATACTAACTGTATTGACGAAACAATTCAATTTATATACTACATAAATTTTCTTCTTTTATTTTGAAACTCTTGATAAACAGTGCATCAAGTCATTTAGAAATATTTTTGTTAATTGGGTATTTGTTGTGATCATCAATTATACTTCAGTTTTTAGGCTCAAGATTGAGCTTTGTATATTTCTTTTCTCTGTTTACTTCTCCATGATTCATAAGGCATTTTAATTACTTTCTTGTAACTTCAAAGTTATACTTATTCATCCTGAGTCTTTGCAAAGAGGTGTTTCTATAACGGAAGTGTCTATAAGTACAGTTTCTCACAATGAATCTTTATTTATTTTCTCACTGAGTTATGTTATTTTCTCTTTCTACCTTTCATCTGTCTAGGAAATTTAAATACTTGTCAGGACTAATCTCCACTGATTAAAAAAGATTTTAAATAGAAGAAAAGTATCAATTTGGACCAGTTCTTTGAAAAAAATGTTCCTTAAATTCCTGCAAAAGTTTTAAATTTTAGCAGTTGAAAATTATGAATTTGAATTAATTTCATTTCTCATTCAAACAAAGTGAAAGTATAATTTTAATGCAAGCTGCTATTGTAGTGTTTAAATATTTTTTCTCGATTATGTAGGCCTTTGTTTTCTTGAGGCAAAGCATTAGATCACCAAACCCCACAAAAATATAGTTATCTTCCTGTGCAACAACTGGGAAAACACAGGTAAAAAATTTATTCAAGATATATTGACATCATGGTTTAGGATGGAGTCTAAGTGAATATTATTTTCAAAAAAGAAGCAGTAAATGTCTTTTCTCTTGAGAGGCTTAGATTTGGCTTACTTGCTTTGTTTTTTGACATACAATGAAGAACGCTATCTATTTTTTGATCCAATTTTACTCATTGCTCTCACAGTAGAATTGCCGTGAAACTTTATGTGAAAACACATTTTAAGTATAAGTGTGTTTCTTAATCCACTTTTTGTGTTACTTTTATTAAATTCTCTATTTGGATATATTTTAACAACTTTGTAATTTTATGATTAATATTATAATTATAATATGCACTGGAAATAATTACACTCTGGTCTTTGACTATTTTCAGTAGCCATTGGAATATCAACATTAAACTGATAGCACCAGTTGTCTTTAGGGATATGCATGTGTGTGCTATAGATAAGTTTAATGTAGCTATCCCTAGGGGTAATGGTGATTTTGTATGTCTGTTTATTCTGAATTTTGGTTTTATTTTGTTTATCCTACTATATAAGAATATTAATTTTAAATTAAATTTGACTCAAGTTTGGTTTATCTTAAGAAATAGATCAATGATTGAATTATAGGTTTGCAGTTGAATAGTAGTTACTAAAGAAAGTATATCACTTTATATTTAAATTTTATAAGCAGAATATACAGGTCTCAAGAATTTAATGGCCTCAAAAACTAATTATTTCTTTTAAAGATATATGTTACAATGGAATTGTGAAAATTATATTAATAATTCTTTTAAAACTGAAAGCATAGTTTGTGAGGAATTTTAATTCAATATCATTTGACTTTAAATGGGTGAAAAATACAAAGTTTTCTCAATCTTCATTAAGTTTGTGATTCACATTCTTCTAAAGCAAAAGAAGAGAAAAACAGACTTGTGCATATTTACCCTGGAAAAGATTACCTGAGGTTATGTACTAGCTTCCTCTGCTATAATTAATATCAGAAATGCTCATTGTAAAATGAAAAAAGTTGTTACCTTGATACAGGTTGAATGTGCTCCCATCATGATTAGCTGAAACTGTAACTTTAGGGCTGTGGCATACTTCATGATGGTATCCCAGGGTGGCAATATGTTTTCTTCATGATGATTAGGAAGTGAAATGAACCATGTGCTACACACAGAGTTACATCATCCTCAGGGCCCTGCTTCCATTAGCTTAATATTGCTGCATTCATTCCCTGAACCTTTTAGCAAGGCCTTTTTGGTGGTAACAGTTTTAATATGTGGGTCTTGTTTAGGACATTCCCAACTTAATTATAGAAGGGACCTTGCTTGTTTAGTGATTAACAAAACTAAAAGTAACTGATATTGTCTCTGGGCTTGTAGATACTACTCTCCAGGGATGGGTCATTTATGTCCTGTTTTCAGACAAGAGAAAGACATAGAGCCTATCTGTTCTCTTTCTGTTTCTAATTGAACAGTCCTCAATATTTTAGAGAGAAAATGATTTCATTCCCTTTAATGTCTGTGAAAGGAATTAAGCCCTTACAAAAATGTTTTCAGTTATGAATCAAGATTATATAGGACAGAAAACAATAAATTATCTTATGAAGGTATAATATGAGTGCTGACTTCATAGGAAGAAGATTGGTTTCTTAAAAAAAAAATCCCTGCAGGGTATAATGGAACATTTTCAAGCTTTTCTAAAACTTTGTGTCTGTTCATTAAAGCAAAAAGTATAGGCTGATTGTCCATTTCTTACCTTTTTTCCCTAGACTTTGTGGACAGTATTAACAAAACCTAAGGTAAAGAAGAAGTTTCATTTTATAACAGTTAGAAATCTTGATTCTTTAACTATGTTGCCTATTAACTGTAGTAACAGGCTTGTAACATCCACAGTACATTTTAGTGGCTTATTCAGGATGATCGAAGCCCTAACATTCATCAATCTTTTTTGTATTACCTGAAAATCATTTTAGCTAATAAGACTGTGACTTTTAATTTATAATATATTAAGTATTTATTTACTCCAGTAAAAATTTAAATTCAAAGTGAAGCACCATGGCTTCAGGATGGCCTTTCTATGTAGAAGTTCATTGAGATGTGTAAACTTTGAGTCTGTCCAGGTGTTTGAGTGACTGTGTTTATATAGCTGTGTGCTGTTTTTCTGTAAGGTCTTCACCATAAATTGTTTATTTTTGTTAGTAAACCTATTAATTTATTAATTTTTTAATTTTGAGTTTAATGTAATTACATAATTTATATATAAGTACATCATTTCTCACTTTTCTTTCTTCTGATCCCTCCCTTGTATCCATTCTTGCTCTTATTAAAATGTATGAGCTCTTTTTAGATTAATTTATATTATATAGATATATGTATAATTACATAATTAGTCATATTATAAATATGCCTTCTCAGTGTATATGATATTACTTGTATGTATGTTTCCAGGACTGACCATTTAGCTTTGAATAACAAGTGGGTGGGCTTTTCTCAACAATTTATCTCCCTCTCTTGACATTCCTTAGGTTCCTAGTATAGTAAGTATGTAGTTGAGACCTCTTGGACTTTTTCTATTCATATAGACATGTCTGTTGTTTTAGTTCTAGTAATAGTATTGTTATATAGCTTTGTTATATGTGGACCTGTTTCATTCATACTATATGTTTAGGCCTTGCTTGCCCAAACTAAGGCCCATATATTAATCTAGTTCTGATAGATTATTATATAGCAGTTTTGAAGTTCATATTTAAGCAGTCATGTTGGTACGACTGTATCGTTGTAGATTTTTATTTTTCTAGGAGACACAACGTCACAGAAACCTCCTTGCTCCTTTTGCTCTTATGAGCTTTAGACCTCATTTTATGATTGATCCCAGAGTCTCGGTTGCGGGAGACTCGCACAGATAGAGCCTTCAGGACTTTGCTCTACAACTCTATATTTTAATTGGTTGGCATTTTCTGTAATGTTCTCTGTTGCAAGGGGAAGTTTCCTTAATGAGGACCAAGGACTGCCAAGTAAGTATGTGTCAGTAAATGTGCAGATGCTGAGAATGCTCTTCATGATTATTGTGGTTTCTTAAAATTGGGGTTGCAGATTCTTATCTGAGAGCTATGATATTTTTAGCCCTGGGTTCTTTGCTACATTTATCATACAAGGCCTCCAAAGTATGGAGGTCACTACTAGACATTTAGGGTTAATGTGTCATATTGATCATTGTTGCTGTTCATTGGCATTATTGCTGTTTGGGAGTGTTGGTTTATTTCCTTCTCTGAATGTCTGTGTGTCACCTACTACCATGAGCACAATTGACTGGGGAGAAGGCTTTCAATGCAGTCTCAACTCAGAATCCTCTGGGAGCTGTATCTGTGTGTATTGTCTTTAGCAATAGAAACCTTAACTTTAGCTCTGATTAAGAAGTCTAACAAGTCATACACAATCATACTATTGCTTACATAAAAAATCCTGTAATATATGTAAGTCAATGTATAAGTATATATATAGTTTAAATCAAAATTTTTTCTATAAGATGAAAATGGCTCTTTCTAAAAATCAAAGACCATTTGACAGAAATCCCAACACCAGATACTAATTTATATAATGACAAAGAGTATGTGTTTTGTGGAGTTTCCAACCCTGTATATGCCAGAGGTCTGACTTGCCCATGGACACTTTTCCCTACAAAAATGACTCAGATGCTTATATTAATTTTATCCAGTTTGACATATGTCTCAGGCACACTACTAGCTAGCTCTTTCATCTTAATTCAACCAATTTTCATTAATCTGTCCTGCCATGTGGCCCATGGCCTCTAGCTTACCTGGGTCCTACATGCTTCCTTTGTCTCAGTGTTCAGAAACTTCTAAGTTCTTAAAATATTTTAAATACCATATTCTGTAGGTCTTTGAAGTATTTTAAGACTACCTATCTAATTATAATATATCTTTGTATACCTACAAAAATCTAACTTACATGACTATAAGTTT
Organism: Sigmodon hispidus; assembly: GCA_004025045.1. Lineage (NCBI taxonomy): Eukaryota > Metazoa > Chordata > Mammalia > Rodentia > Cricetidae > Sigmodon > Sigmodon hispidus. The sequence continues at coordinate 8,258 of PVIH01029309.1, read as the reverse complement.
GGTTATCATGGATGATTATTAATCTGCATTTCTTAATTAAACATTACAATTTTAAATGAGTTACATAAAACTTAAAGAAGAGTAGAAAAATACACTTACCATAACAAAATTGACCATAAATTTTTATCAGTAAACCAAAATCTATCTTTTTAAAATCATTTCTATATCATATCCACTCTTTTTTTAAGGGAATGATTATTGCCATTAACCATTTATAATGAAAGCAAACATTTATAAGCAATATTTTGGGAATTTGGATGTAGCATTCTTTGTTTTACTATTTCTTGCTGATTAAGGAACATTGGCAATCTCATGGGGTCCTGATGCTGGATCATCTTAACTGGCATCCTAGAAGCTGATCTTTCCATCAGTGAATTTTCAGGTGGCCTTGACAGATGAAACCATATTTGCCTGGAAACAATCCACAGGTTTTTATCTTCTACAGAAACAAAAGCAGAAACATATCCTTATACACAAATTTTAAAGTCAAGATTGTTTGGCACCAATGTTAGTATTTCATGCATGAAAGAACTCGCAAGTGACCATATTAGGTTTATTAAGGAGGGGGAAGAGAGGAGAGAGCGTAGGGTAGGAGCAGAGAGAAAAAAAGAGAAAGTCTCCCATGTGGTTGGGGATTTTAAAGGTAGGCACACCTATGTCAGAGGCTCTTTAGAGCCCATGCAGGCAAGGGTGTGGCCACAGCAACATAACAACCTAAAAAAGATACCTTGAAAGTATACATGTTTGTTTAACTTGGCACCTTTGCAATCAATTGTCTTTCTACAGTTAGCTCATTTAAAGTTAAGTAATTAAAAGAAAACACCATAATAACCATGATCTAGACTCTGTGTATTTGCCATCTTTACATGGCTTTTTATATTTTATTGCTCTATTTCTCCTTTTTAAGAGCTTTTCTATCTCCTTTTTTTCTGGCTATGTATTCTTTTTCACACACATTTTAACCCATTTAAAGGTTTTTTTTTTTTTCCACCTGAATATGTTTATTGTGAATCCTTAATAATTGTCCAACCAGAAGATCTTTTAAAATGCTAGTATTACTTTGACTGCTGATTCCATCCTTTTTTTCTTTTTTCAGGAGGCCATGTTGAGTTTATTGAGGTCTGGATATCTAGGGAATTGATGGGAGAGGGGAGGAAGGCAAGTGAGAAAAAGAAAAGAGAAAGAAGCAAGGGGAGAGGGGTTAGAAAAGAAGAGAGCTGATTCCATCCCTTTTAACAGCTTTGGTTGTTGTTGTTTTTCAAGACACAATTTCTTTGCATAGCCCTAGATGTCCTGGGAACTACTTCTGTAAAGCAGGATGACTCAGACTGGTGAAGATCCTGCTGCCTCTGCCTCCCAAGTGCTAGGATTAAAGGTGTGTGCCACCACTGCTTGGTGCATAATCGGTATTAGGAATAGCAAAATAGATTGAAAATTAAATGAGTTAGTGTAGCTTTGTAGAAAGAATCCTAATTAGTCCCAATAAAAACTTGGAAGCAGATATCAGGACAAATACTGAAAGGTCAGAGAGACAAAGAAGCCAGCCACTAGAGGGACTTCTTAATACTACCCAATCCTCAGGCCAAACGCACTGAGCTGCTGGCTCTTCCTGACTTTTATTCCTTTCCCTGCTCAGCCATATCACTTTCTTGCACCCTCCCTAGTGCTGTGATTAAAGACTTGTGTGCCTCCCAAGTACTTGGATGAAGGCATGAGATCCAAACCCCTGGGTTTAAATCTGTGTGTCACCACTTCCTGGACTCTGTGGCAAACTAGTGTTTGGCTATGCCCTCTGATCTTTAGGTAAGCTTTATTTGTAAGAGCATATGCAAAAAATTACCACATACTTTATCATTGTATAATTTATGTATCATTTATATTTTAATAATGACACAAGATGTTGGCAGTTTTAATTAGAATTGAGGATTATCAAAATGTTTATTTTTGGTATATTTAAGTTACAAGCTTATTGTATTTGATCTCAACGATTTGAGTCTATAGTAATAACATATTCAGTATTGTGTTTGTAACATATGTATGAAGACATGAGCTTGGATCCTCAGCAAAGAACTTAAAATCAAACAAAGGTGCAAGAATTTATAATTGAGCTCTGGAAGGTAAGACTGGAGAACTCATTAAAGCCCATTGACCAGCTAGTCTTCTTCAAGTTCTATGAGGGGTCACATCACAAAAACTGAAGTAGAGAATGAACAAAATCACATTATTCTAACTTCTGTTCTGAACACATATGTGCCTAGCCACACATTTGCACACAAGTACAGACATATACACATGCACACACTTCCCACAAAATTATGTTTAAATATACATCTGTAAAAGTTATTTACATTTTATAATTTTTTTAGAAATGTGCATATCATAGCAAATAGATTTTTTTCTGGAGTAATTAAATTTTAAAGATTTTTTGATATAAGTTTATGAAAAAATGACTGATTAAACAAATCTATGAGCACACAAATACTGTACAGTCAATAAATAAATGGCTCACTTTGATTGCAGAGATGGTTTGTTTATTGAATATACAAATGAAGAACATATTATGGAAATGTAGAAAGACAGAAACCTTAGTGATCATTTAATGTATGTTAAATACAGAGACTCTTGGTATTCACAGAAAAATTTCAAGGTTTTTGACACATTTTATAATTTAGTTGAGTACAATTTTCCAAATGGATTTAAGGTAGTGCTTTAGACAGTAATTTACTTAATTACTGAAAACTGTCACAGTTGGCATTGTACTAGAATGGCCAAATGCTCCAAAAACACTCAATTATTCTGTTAAGATTCAAAAGTCTTATAAATCTATATAGATTTATATTAAGGAGTAATTAATAGCATTTACTCTTAACAAAACGTACAATTGTGAAGAAATACCATTTACCTTAAAGTTAAAATAAACAATTCTGAGATAATATGAGGAATGAGCACCTCCTTTGCAGTGAGAAAATTTTTGAAATTACTTTTAATGTAAGAAGTATGAAGCTTTTTATTGAGGAGTAAGCAATACTTACCTGAGGTTGTAAGGCTAAGCTTAAAATGCAGTTGGTAAAAGGCTAGTCTAGTTAATTGGCAGGAATAGAGTCTCTTCTAAGATCTATGACCTCACTAGGTCCAGGTAATAGCCTAGACTTTTGTTCCCATTGACAGGGCCTTAAGTACAACTAGAAAGCTGTTGGTTAACAGCAATATATTGAGTGCCCCTATTGCTCCTTCAGCAATAATTTCCCAAATCCAAATATACCTGGAGGGTTGTTCTATAACATCTGAGAGAAAACACACACCAGTGCAGACTACTTTTCCCAGAAAAACTATCAATCATATTAGATGGAGAGAGAAATCTCTATCAAAATTACAGCACAAATTCTCATAGAAATAGGAAAAGCAAGTTTTCAGGTTCAGGGTAAACAAACATTCCAGATTATATAAAACAATTCTGACTAATAAAAAAAATTCTGTAGGTATTATGACCTAAATTTCAGAATATGTTAGAGAACTATAGAAATAAAACCAGTATGATATTTGCATACAAACAGACATGTTGATCAATGGAATTTGTAGAACAGAGACATAAGTCTTTTTTTGTGTGTGTCTTTTTTTTATTATTATGAATAAAGTCACATTTTCTATCTGTGTATGTCCTTGTTCAAAGTCCCTTCTTCCTCCCATCTCCTCCAGTCACACTCTGTTCTCCACATCTCCCCATTCCTCCCCAGCAAGGGCAGGAGGTCCCAAGGTCCCAAGGTCTCAGTATCCCAATATGGCTTGGTTCTGCATCCATTCCTGGCAGATCAAGTTTCCTCCTGCCAACATCAAGACTGAGTCAGTTGTTCCTCTAGAGGGAGTGGGATCAGAGCAATGAAGAGGAAACAGAAGGAAACAACAACAAAAACACCTTTATAAAGATTATTGAAGCCTTCAAAGAAGATATAAAAAAATTCCTTTAAAGAAATGGAAGAAAATTCAAACAAAAAATTGGAAGAGATGAACAAATCCTTGAAAGAAAACCAAGAAAAGGTAAACCAAAAAATGAAAGAATCATTCCAGAAACTAAAAACTGAAATAGAAACATTAAAAAAGGAACAAAATGAGACAAAGGTGGAAATAGAAAGTCTGAAGAAAAGAGCTGTAACTACAGACAAGCATAACCAACAGAATCCAAGAGATGGAAGAAAGATTCTCTGGAGTGGAAGACTCAGTAACGAAAAAAATAGATACATCAGTCAAAGAAAATACTAAAACTAAACAAGCCATAGCACAAAATGTTCAGGAAATTTGGGGCATCATGAAAAGACTTAACCTGAGAATAATAGGAATAGAAGAAAGAGAAGAATATCAGCTAAAAGGCACAGATAATGTATTCAATAAAATCATAGAAAAAAAACTTTCCTAACATAAAGAAGGAAATGCGTATAAAGATTCAAGAAGCTTACAGAACACCAATTAGATATGACACCCCATAAAAGTCTGCTTGTCACATAATAATCATGCCACACAACATAAAGATCAAAGAAAAAATTTTAAGAGCTGCAAAAGAAAAGGGACAACTTACATATAAAGGCAGACCCACCAGAGTAACACCTGACTATTCAATGGAAACATTGAAATCAAGAAGGATTTGGTAAGAAGTTATACAGACACTAAAAGAGAATGGCTGCCAACCTAGACTACCATACTCAGTAAAATTATCAATTACCATAGATGGAGTAAACAAGATATTTCATGACAAAGTCAAACTTAAACAATACCTATCTACCAATCCGGCCCTCCAGAAAGCATTAATGGTAAAACTTCAACCTAAGGATCCCAGATACACCCATGAAACCACAAACAATGAATAATCCCACAGAAGAAAAGCCCAGAGATAGGAAATACATAGAAGCTATCACCAAAAATAGCAGGAAACAACAATCACTGGTCACTAATATCCCTTAATATCAATGGACTCAACTCACCTATAAAAAAAGACACACACTAACAAGATGGATACAAAAACAGAAGCCATCCTTCTGCTGTCTACAAGAAACACACTTCAACCACAAAGACAGACATAGGCTCAGAGTAAAGGGTTAGGAAAAGATTTTCCAATCAGATTGCCCTAAGAAACAAGCTGGGTTTGCCATCCTAATATGGAACAAAGTTGACTTCAAACTAACATCAAATAAAAGAAACCAGGATGGACATTACTTATTCATCTCATGAAAAATTGGTCAAAATGAGATATCAATCCTGAATATTTATGCCCCTAATATAAGGGCACCTACCTATGTAAAAGAAACACTGCTAAAGCTTGAATCCCACATCAATTCTTACACTCTAATAGTGAGAGACCTAACCCTAACCCTAACCCTAAAATTTGCAGGCAAATGGATGGATTTGGAGAATATCCTCCTGAGGAAGGTATCACAAACCCAGAAAGATAAGCAGGGGATGTACTCACTAATTAGTGGACTCTAAACAAACAAACAAACAAACAAACAGAAAAAGCAAAGCATAACCAAGCTGCAAACCACTGGACAGCTTGGGATCAGAAAGACCTTGGACTGACTCCTTGGATCCCACTACCCCTAGAGGAACACCTGACTCAGTCTTGAGGGAAGGGGGAGGAAACTGGATCTGAGGCTGAACTAAGCAATATTGAGTCAGTGGGACCTTGGGACCTTGAGAATGCCTGCCTGGGGGTGAGGGGGTGGGGGAGGAGTTGTGCAGAAGACAGAATGACCTGACGTGGTGGGAGGGGGAAAGGACCTTGAATAAGGATATACAAGAATAGAAAGTGTGACTTCTTTGTTCATAATAATAATAATAAATAAATAAATAAGAAATTTTAAGACATACATTTTAAAGTTCTGAGTCAAATAATAAGAATTTCAACTCCTTAAATGTATGATATAATACAATATGTACATGAATTTGAAAAAATAATATAGTCCAATTGTGTCTCAATAAATTCTCATATGTAGAAGAAATAATGTCAATGTAGAAAAATGAGATTTAAAATATATAGGAAAGACTAAATATATTCTTTTAGAATATATATGGACAAACTATTTGATTTGGGATATTGCTTACATTTTTTACACTTATTTTTACTATGGCAAGCAAAAATGATTGCAGATTAGAAATAAAAACCTAAAATATTAATGCTTATATTTTAATTTTTAACTTAACATAGTGCTACAATATTTGCTGAGCACTACTCCAGTACTGTATCTTCTATTAGGAATGTAATACAATAAACAATACATAATTCATAATTGTATATTTTCAGTTTAAAATAAAGGATACCATGAGACCACACAGAGGAAAAATAATTGATACTCATTTTGTCAGGGAGAAATCTTGGAAAAGCTATCATATTCAAGATAACATGAAAATAGATGAGGCATTTGTGAGATATAAAAATATTTAAATCGTTTCATATGACTTTAATGTATATTACAGATGTGTCTTTGAATAGTTTTCTCATTGATGAGGTGTTCATACTTAACAAATCCACACTATATTCAAGCAGTATAACATAGCACAACATTCTCAGATTAATATTGATTCAGTCTCTGTACCATAATATTGCCATTAAATTGAATGAATGTTGTTTAAAGCTATAGATCTATGATACAATCAGTATAATTACTTAATCTGTAGTACAAGAGAGATCCTCTGTCATAACAATTTATGTCTATAACTGTCCATTAAGTCTCCAATGTTTGAGTTGGGCATTTGCTTTTTAAAAGATGTTCTATAAGATTTACCTTGTGGTTTATAACCAAAAAGAACCTTTAAACCTGAGGATGTGATCTGTGTAGACAAATCATTATTGTTCTTCTTCAGCTTGTAGCTTCTGTTTAAAACTCTGTATTGTTAATCAGTCTGTTAATGCCAACTGGATAAAATCATTTAATAAATTCTAGGCCACCAGGCAGTGACGCACACCACCCTCTCAAATAAGAGAGAAAATGTTCAAGGAGAAAGGAGTATTTGGGTAGTGTCTGGTCAACTGAGACTGTTTTGTTCTTTGGCTCACAATCCTGTTATAAAGCGTGATGGCTGCAAAATGTCTTACATATCTGTCATTATGCTAGATTTTCTTGATTAAAATAGGCAATAATAAATTTGAATATTGAATGAGTAAAAAATCTATTCATGATCAGTAATAATACTTACTGTAAAACTACAATGTCAGATACACTCCATAGTAATGTTTGGTTGAGAAAAAGTGCCCAACCAAATAAAGATTAATTTTTTTATTTGGTTGATAAATTTTTTACACTATAGTCAACTCACCTTTATCTTTCCTTTTCTCAAGCAAATCTCAATATTTAATTTAACATTTCATAATTATATATAATATATTTAGGAGACCAACTTTCAACTTAAGTAAATTATTTATTATGAAATATGGAACCATCTTAAATGCTTCCATTTTGCAATTTAACAATCTTACATTGTGTTAAAGAAGAAATAAAAATAGTTAATTTATGTTCAAAATCTGATGTTCTTTAATATTTTGTTACTATACAATTCTTCCCCCCCCTTAGGATTTCTTTTTTTTTCTTTTCCTTCTTTATTTTGTATTTATCAAAAAAAAAGAAAAAAAAACAGTAAAAAGAATTTAAAATGTGGAAGAGTTAACAATAACTATACAGAGGATAAGGATCATAAGCATGGCTTATCAAGGGTGGAAATACAAATAAGATTGCTACACATATATTTTCTTTGTGTTCAGCTTTCCCTCTGAATTTTTTTTTACATCCCTGTATATCCTTATTCAAGGTCTCTTCCCCCTCTCAACACATCTGGTCATTTTTCTTCTCTGCAACTCCCCATCCCCTCCCTGGGCAGGGAGCAGACAGCCCAAGGTCTCACGGACCCAATAATGCTTAGATCAGTCTCCACTTCTGGCCAAATCCAGTTCTGTCCCCCCTCCTTCAAGAGTGAGTCAGGTGTTCCTATAGTTGGACTGGGGTTTGAAGGGTCAGTCCAGGGTGTTTCTGATCCCAAGCTGTTCAGTGGTTGTTGTTTGTCACTTGGGCATGTTTGGTTTTTTTTCTTGTTTGTTTGTTTAGAGACCACTAGTGAGTGAGTACATCCCCTGCTTATCTCTCTGAGTTTGTGAGACTTCGCTCAGGAGGATATTCTCCAAATCCATCCATTTGCCTGTGAATTTTAGGATATCATTTTTTTCTTACTGCTGAGTAGTATTCCATTGTGTAGATGTACCACAGTTTGTTAATCCATTC
>PVIH01029308.1:0-13864 GCA_004025045.1 Sigmodon hispidus | reverse complement strand
GGCCTTGTATTTGTAGAATCGCCACTCTCTTCTGGAGTTACCATGCTGTCCTTTGTAGTATTATGTAATTTTTTGCACTGACGTTTGCCCATGGCTTCAGTGGTTCACGATTAGATGGGTCCTGGTCAGTTGTGGCACTCGGGTTTGTATGCCTCCTGTCACCTTTCTGGTCAGGGTCTGATTCTGTCTTTCAGAGACCTCTACAGTTGGTTCGCTCAGTTCGAGGTCGTGGCGGGGTTTCCCTCAGCAGGAGCCGTGGAAGTGGTCAGGGACAGCGTCCACCTGCCCCTGCCCCAGAGAGCGCTGGGATTCTGCAGCCAGCGCTGGGTACCGGAAGTGGAACCAGCAACAATGGGAGCTGAACTCTCCCTCCCAGGCTGGGATAAAGGCACTGAGGCCTCTAGCCCCCTAGCCCCCTCCTGACCTCTGGGCGGGGTCCGAATCCGCCCCTCGGAGGCCCCAGCAGTTAGTTCGCTCAGTTCGAGGTCGTGGCGGGGTTTCCCTCAGCAGGAGCCGTGGAAGTGGTCAGGGACAGCGTCCACCTGCCCCTGCCCCAGAGAGCGCTGGGATTCTGCAGAACTGGCAAATTCTTAACCAAATTAAAAAACAGGGAAGACCAACTTCAATAAAACTAGAAATTGAAAGGTAAACATTATAACAGATATAAATAAATTACAGAAAATCATAAGGACATACATTATAAATTTGTTTCAATAAATTGAAGAATCTGAAAAAAAATGATGTTTTTAGATAGCAAAATTAAACCTAAGTTCAATGAATGATTTTAACAAATGCATACTTTGTAACCTGCTTGAAATATTAATAAAATACTCCATACTAAAAATAAAAAACAGCAACAACAGAAACAAACACAAGAAAATACTGACTTACTACAGAATTCTACTGTAACTTAAAAACTAGGACAAATACATATTATTCCATAAAACTTAAAAAATAAACACAGCCTTTAAAAGCTGCAAAGCCAGTAAAACCCTGATATTAACCTTAGTATTTCTCATATATATATATATATATATATGTGTGTGTGTGTGTGTATATATGTGTGTATATATATATATATATATAATTTGGTGTTTTTATATCATGCACCCCATCCTACTCAGTTATCAGATGTCTGAGAATCATGCCCACTCTTATGATCTCTCCATTTACAAAACTGCCCATTCATGTTGCTCATTTACTTAATGGAGCATAATTAACTCCCTGTGGCCAGAACCTTAAAGAAAACAAGTCTTTCCTCACCCACACCCCAGCCAGAGGCCATCAGTGTAGAAGTGAGGCATTGTGTCATTTAGCTATGTTCTAGCCTTGAGTTCTTGTGTACATTGACATCTCTCTCTTTTTATTTTTTTTAAAAGTTGATTAGTTCTAAATAAGATGATAATATAATAAACAACTATAAATTCAAGGCAAGATAAAACAGAGGTTCTACTACTTAAGGGAGGCCTTACTCATTATGAGTAATGAATCGGGGAAGGAGGGGGAACAGTTGTTGGCATGTAAAATGAAAAAAATCTTAAAATTTTAAAAAGATATTTCTAATTTCTCAATAAGCTTATAGTTGACAAGGTGTGAAAAATAAACGTCAAATAAAACTCACAAGACCTTAATGCTAAAAGTGACCTATGTATTTTATGAAAGGGTATAAACTAACATATTAATGAAGCAAACAAACTGGCTCATGATTGTGAAGGAAAGTCTCCAAAAAGTAAAACACTCAGAAAAACTGACATGTAATCAACAACAGGATAGAAAATCAGCAACAAGGCAGAAAAGTCAACAAGGCCATTGAGAATTTGAAAATAAAACAGAAGTGCTATAAATAAAATGGCCTCTGTGAATCAAATAGAAAATATAGTGGAATCACAACCGATAGAGTCATTCAAGCTCAAGAATCTATGAATATACTCATGAAGCCTGACTGAAAGTCAGGGTACCAATTCTACCACATTTGGTTTGACTGACCTATGGAATTCCTAATGCTGTGCTTATAAATCTAAAATGAATATGCAATAGCCTAGAAGAGGAACCAGACTAAGAACCAAAGATGAATTGGTAAGAAAAAAATTTCATATAAACATAATGAAAGTTTACTGAGCCATAAAAAGAATTAAATGATGCTGTTTGCAATAAAATGCATAAAACTTGAGATCACATGTCAAGTAAAATAAGACAGACTAAGAAAGACAAATATTGAGTCTCAGTTCACCACCAAGAGGCCTAACACCTTCTTCAAGACTCAGAGACCCACCAAATAAAACTCCAGAGAGTCAAAAAAGGACAAATACTGGATGTATTCAGTCCTATGTTGAAGCTAAATTTAATAATATGGCATATTAGAAGGTGAAATACCAGCAACAAAATGTCTTAGAGAAACAACAGAGGACAAAAAAGAAGAGGAAGACAAAATGATAGATTCTTTCATGTGTGAAAATCTTTGTGTGTGTGTCTGTGTGTGTGTGTGCATGCATGTATATGTGTATATGTGTGCATGTGTGTGTGCATGCGTGTGCATGTGAGTGTGTGCATGTGTGTGCATGTATGTGTCTGTGTATGGTTTACCTCTATGTGTATGTGTGTATGTGTGTGTATGGTGTGTGTGTATGTGTGTGTGTGTGTGTGTGTGTGTGTGTGTGTGTGTGTAAAGCAATAAGGGAGCTCAGTCATTGGAGACTGAGGAAATGAGTAGGAGAAAAATGAACAGGTGGGAAAATTTGGTGGTGAGCTTTAGTGAAGTACAATAAAAATGTTACAATAGAACCCTATCATTTGTATCCTAGCTAGTAAATTTTATTGTAAAAATTTGAAGAACAAAACTTTTGTTTCACAATTGTCAGATTGTGTGAAATTTACATTGTATATCACAGTTAAGGGTCAGTCTGTATGAATCAGCAAGGCACATTTGAAGGCTAAATTCACACGCAGGCACGTAAGAAAATGTGTTGGTTTGGTTTTGTTGGTTTGTTGGGGGGGTTGTCTGTTAATTTTTAAAGAGAGAGAGAAAGAATGGATATGGGCATAGAAGACTGGAGAGGTATGGAAGACTAGGAGGAGTTGGAGGAGGTGAAAAGCATCATCAGGTTATATTTTATGGAAAGAATTGCAAAAAAATTACAAAAGATATCTACCTAGAAATTCCAAAAGTGAGGTGTATCTTTTAATGTTTGCTTGATTCTCATTTGTTATGTTTTATTTATTTAGACAGGGTATAGCATAGGATAGTTTGTCTTCAAACTTATGACCTGCCTACCTCAAATTATTAAGTGCTGGGATTACAAGTATGCATAATTATGCCCTATTCATTTGCTCTTCTTCACAAAGAGATTGCTGGGTGGTAGATCAATAGAGTCATGAAAACAAAATGGGAAAATCAAAGATGCAGAGATAAACAGGGGGTGTACTCACTCCTTAGTGGAATTAAAAAAAAAGAAAACACTTTCTTAGATAATTTTGCCTTTGTTGCCTTGGCTCTATATAACAGCAATAGTAAAATAAATAAGACAAATATTTTTAAAAAAGATGCAGAGATACAGCATTCCTTTGAAACTGACCTTCGTGCTGACTATACTCTAGTAATGGAGCTGTAAATCAGCCTGCTCTAACCATAGTCTTAGTCCTGGAACTACTTTAAGATGAACTTCACAATCTGATGACTAAAATTATGTGGATATCAACTTATCAGAACTATTTTATCTGGTAAATGTGCTAGTTTTAAAATGTGGTGCTTACTTTTTTACAGGTTTTTCTTTTTTCACTTTTGTTTTATATTTGAGAGATAGATATGTCTCTTTTCCAAAAGTATGAGTCCATAACATGAAATTTAAAAAGACTGGTCCAACACTAGAAATGTCATAAATGTGTAATAAGTATGTGAAGCTAGATTTTGATATAGTATAGTCTACTTATTATTCAAAGTTTCATAGTATTGTCTTGGTTTGGGTGATTATAGCTCAGAAACCACTGTTAAGATTAAAGACACAATAAATAAGAGAAAAAAAACTTAAATAGATGGAACTAAACTGCCAGTGAAAGCAGTTTGCAAATGACATCCCATAGAATGAAAACCAATTCTTATATTTAAACCATATGTATAAAAACATGAGGTGAGTTTTATTTTTGAGTATCAAAAGCATATTCACATGATGATAAATCATTTTCAGTGTTGTACAGAGGAGTGGTAAGAGAACACAATTGGGAATTTTTTTAAAAAAGCAATTAGCGAGAGCTAGCAATAGCTCAGAGATTGGGGTCTGAGAAGAGAGTGGTGAGGTAGCTAAGCACATGGGCTGTGTGAGGTAAAATCAACACAGCCTGTCCAATCTCAGTCTATAGAAGCCATGTCCAATATAGGAAACTAAAAAGCTAGGTGGTAGGCAACAGGTGTCCCGCTCCCACCTCATCAGCAAGGAAAACGTGACACCAGGCTCTTCTTCCAGCAGCTTTTATTCAGGAACCTTGATTCTGCTTCTGACTCTGATTCTGACTGTGGCCAATTCTCACTGACTCTCTCTCTGATTCTCTCTCATTCTGCCCATGGGGAAACCTGCCCGCAGCCTAAATAGCCTCTGGGCAGCCAACCCTAGTACGCCACATAGGTACTACCTACCGATAGGTCCAGGTACACGGAAGCAAGCCAGATCCTCAGCCTAGCCATATATGGTATTGTTTGTCACTGAGAGCACTCACCATCGGGAAGGTGGAGGGTGGAAGCCAGCGCCATCTTTAAGGTGTGGCTGCACACAGCTCTCCACAAACAGGCAGTTCTCTATTGGATTTGTTTATTTGGTTGTGTGTTGTACTATGACTTGGATTCTATTCTAATCTATTTCAGCAGTAATATAAAGTCACAATTCAGATGGTCAGGACATATGATATGTACCATGTGCCCCTAGTATGACTGTCCATAATGAACAGAAAGCAACTGCTGTATTTTGAGCAAAGATGCGCACAAGGGCTGAAATCCTCTGTTAGTAGTTTGGGAAATTTGTCTAGAAGTTTAGGGATTCACAACATGTTTCTTTTGTCCACATGTTCTGTATTCTCAATTTCACTATCTAATTAAAAGTTTGTTTTTAATTATACCTTTCCTGAATATATGAAAATATATTAGATATTATAGTCACAAAAGATTTAAAAATAAAAATTATATGTGCATGGATTATATACAAGTATGAATTAATTATAATAAGATATTTGAATATTTATTGATTTTAACATCCATAGATATCCTAGAGAGATGAATTCACTTTTATAAACCACATTTTTCATTAGCAGTGTTGAAAATCCCCTTGAATCTATTGATGAAAACTAGGAAACTTCAGATGTCCACAGAGTAGCTTAATATGCGTTGGTGTACCAGTAGACAATAGATGAGACTGAGGTATATTGCTTATAGATTATAATTTTTAATGCTCATGGGTTTCCTTGTGGGATTTTTAAAAACTAACTACTGGGTTGACTCTAGAGAGTACCCTTATTAAAACAGTGCTTAGGGCCTCAGGTTTGAAGACTTCCTTGAGGAAAATCATCCAGAACAAGGCTTGTCATTTGGCAGATTTGGAATTGGATTCTGTTATACATCAGCAATCTTTGTATCAGGATAGAGTAGAACTCACAACCCAAATGATGCCCCAGCCTCAGCATATTCAGAAGATGTCAATGGAGGTTTTTTATTAGGATAAAGACAACCAGGCTACAGAAGCTGCACTTTCTTTCCATTTTTACTTTCTCCATCACTGGGCTCTCTGTCCTATGTTTACAACTATTACAGCTACCAGTGCTCAGGTGAGAATGGGGAAGCCGCTAAGGGGTGATTTCCTCTTCCACTAGTCTGAGCTATGATTATCCACACAGTAAGAGGCTTTTCCTTTGCAGTGCACTCCTGTTTCTATGGATCTCCAAAAAATGGCTCAACTTCATGAACCCGGTTCTGAGACTTCTCTGGGTGGGGTAAGTCTTTATTAAATATCCAAGAGTAGCTACAGGAGCTGTGAATAGCCCCATCCTCTCCATGACTCTCAGACTAAGCTTTTATGTTATTCTCTAATCTGAGGGTGCAGTGGACACTCTTCTTTTACTATTTCAGCTTGGTCAGTAAGAGAAGATATACAGGAATGTATATCCCAAACGCTTGTCCTAGAGAAACAGCAAGTACCTGTTGAGGTCCGGATTTCCTGATGTTGGTGCACAGTCTGCAGCCCTGTCCCTTTCCTTGAGCAAATTGAAGCACCATTCTTGCCTGAGATGTATCTGACAGCCTATAAGCTCTGTGTAACTGGAAATTAATCCTGGGGTCTGAAAGTCAAGACTTCTATCTTCCTACTCAGATGTACAAGTCTCAGTATGTGCTGTGGTTCTTCTTCTCAAATGTCATTTTCTTGATATCAGCAATTTATTATGATATTGCTAGCATGCATTTCTTTATGTATTTACTGATCCCATTGTTATTAATACATGAACATGTACTAGGGGATCTTGAAATACAAATTGTATAAATAATAATATAGAGTTCATAATCTTACAAGCTGCGAAGACTGAGATCATGAAAACAGACTCTAAACCTAATCTTAATGGTTCATGTAAGAACAGTGTGTTTTATCTTTTTACAAATAACACAAAAATAATGGTCAAATCTAAATCATTGATTGTGCAGAAAACTTTAGAAAGCACTTACATGGAATTTAATTGTATTAGAAAAAGCCAAAGGGGCCAGAATGTTCCTTCAAAGTCTCAAAAATCAGAGAACTAAAGAGGTTTCTTGTTTTGTTTGTTGTTTGTTTGTTTCAGCCATTACTCACATAGAATACAAAGGAAATATAGTGAATTTCACTGTGGGTATTGTTTGAAGACAAGAACAGAAGGAAAATTAAGAGTTACTTTTAAATGCGCAGGGTTGTTTAGATACATGAGTATATGTGCAGTGAGTGGACACACACTCTAAATACCTCTGAGTGTTTGCTCTGTGTAATTATAGTGACACATTTCTTCACTACCTATCACTCTACTCTAAATTAGGTAGTAATGTAAGTTTTGTGGATTATGAAACAGGTTATTTTTAGGTGTGACAGAATTCTTCAGCAGTCTTTTCTGATCTTATAGCTAATCAGAACCATGTTATCTTTGCTTTTGCAGCACTCCAAACTTATTTGCATTCTCTGTTTGTATTATCTGAATCCTAAATCTTTCATGTTTTAGTTCACATATTCACTAATTTAAATAACTTTTATTTTATCTTTTTAGATAGAAATTAAATTAGGCTAAATTATAAATTAAATCAAGTAAAACACATAAGCATAAAATGAGCCAGCCCTCTGCCATTTCTCCTTTCTCTAGAATCCCACTTCCCATGAGTCACCACTGTTAACCATCTATTCTCTGTACACTGATCAACCTTGAACAAAAACTATTTTGTGTTAGCACAATAATAATTTTCTGAGTGTCAGTCATATGGTTATTTAATCTGTAGTTTGAATTTAGGGGGAAAGCTTTTGATTTCAAAACTTTACGGTAATGTTAATTTCTCTTTTGAATCGCAGTAACAAAAAAGTTTTTAACAGTAGGCTTTTATCACAATCAAATTAGTAAATCAAATGATAAACTAACCAAATTTATAAATACACTGGAAACTTTGTACTCTTAATAGATAAACAAATACAAAGGGATGCATAAAGGAAAAGGAACTTTTAATTCATATCAGAGTAAGCTTCTCCCTCTGCTGACTGTAGCTTATATTAAGTTGACACACAATACCAGCCAGTATATTCACCATATTATATAATTTCTCATTACAATAATAATATCATATTTAAGTATGACCACACATGCTTACAATCCCAGTACTTGGAAAAGAAAGAATTTTGGATCTCTTTGCATCCAAGACAAGCCTGGTATAAATAGAAAGTTCAAAGACAAGGCTACCTAGTAAGACTGTGTCAAAAATAATAATAATAATACAAACTTGATTAGGGTCTAGATACCTTTGCTATTGTAAAATGAGAAAATAGTTGGTAGAGGACAGTGAGATTGGCTCACTGTGTTTCACTTAGAATGCAGATCATTTTTATCAGTTGTTTACATCTTTGTGTCCCTTTGTTTTTGTTTATCCAATTACAAATTAT
The DNA here is from genome assembly GCA_004025045.1 of Sigmodon hispidus. Lineage (NCBI taxonomy): Eukaryota > Metazoa > Chordata > Mammalia > Rodentia > Cricetidae > Sigmodon > Sigmodon hispidus. The sequence goes on along the minus strand of PVIH01029308.1, from coordinate 5,726 downwards.
GAAAAAAATTTAAGTGACATGGCATAAGCAAAGTGGAAATGCTTGCTTTTCACCTAATATTATATCATTGTTATTTTGTTGTATCATCATAGTTGGAAATTGCATCATTTAAATTTTTACTCAGAAGGCAAAACACCATAGCTGATTTTTTAGTTAGTTTAGTAAATATATTTTGACTCAGAGTTTATGTGTGGCTCTTCCTATTTTGTAAACAAGAGTTTGATCTTTTATATATTTTAGGGGGTTGTGTGAATCCATTAATAATTTTAAGAAATCACTGTCAACTAAAAATAACTTAAACTTACTTGAATTATTTGCATATTTGTAAATATTTTCTAAGATTTGAATATTGCAATGTTTTATAGTATTTTTTAAAATACATTATAATGTATTTCTGAGCCAGACCACAGTTCACTGAACAGAAAAGCCTCTCTGATGAAGGCTAAAACTAACAGGTGTCTATGAGTATAAATATACATATTAAGAGGGCAGTTCAGGTGATCCAACACACTTCACAGATACACATGTAGCCAAACACCAAGGCAAATAAATAAAATTTAAAAGAAAAAAAAAGGGTTTAGAGTACCCAACATGTATTTTCTCCTATGGATTGGCCTGAAGCCCAGAGAGCAGTTGACAACCTTCATGAGAATCATGCCACAATTACATCAGTGGGCACATCTGACATGGCAAGTTGGCATGTTCAAAGGGTTCACAGCTAAATAAGACCATTGATTTCTTTTTTCATTATTCTGGGAAGCCCTTTAATATCTTCTATATTATAGGAATATAAGGTATCTCATATGGACTTCGAATGTCTAAAAGTGAATATACAGAAACTGTTAATAATAATGGACAATAGATGATACCAACAGATTGTAACTATTGACATTAATACATAAAGACTCTGTGAAAAGAAAAAACAAATTGATGAAGATTTGCATTATGCTATTGAATGCCAGAGACAAAGAGTAAACATTTTAACTACCAAATTCTTTATTTTGAAAAATAATTAATTTGGGCAATAATCAAAAGTAGATAATACTATTTCATTTGTTTTTCTTTTCAATATTGACAAAGATGTTCTTCAGAGTGATCTTGTAGATAAACTAAAAAAAGGTTCAGTAAATGTTGTAGAGTTTATAGCATAAAATACAGCTAGCTAAAGTTATAAACTTACTTGCTTCTCAAACCTATATAAGGGAAAGGTGCAGCATGAGTAACACAACAGATGTCTCCCAATGTAGTTATTGGTTTGGTAATGTCCTACATTTAAAATAATTCTTTCAGACTGGTACTGCTAAAATATTTACATAAAGAGAAAATAAAAATTGACTTTCATTCATTACCATGGCATAACAAAAGAACGTTTCAATCTTTTGAATATGGAAACTATAAAAAGAAGAAATCAATAGCCATTTAAGTTGCTTGGATAGGCTAAAATAACATATGTGTGTGTTTCTTTCCTTGATGGTGTTCTACAGACACAATAACCATTCATGGGTGAGCACAACAGAACGTCTGTAACAGAATTCATCTTCCTGGGCCTCTCACAGGACCCACAAACCCAAGTCCTGCTCTTCTTCCTCTTTCTCCTCATCTACCTGCTCACTGTGCTGGGAAATCTGCTGATCATCTTGCTCATCCACACAGACCCCAGACTCCACACTCCCATGTACTTTTTCCTTAGGAATCTGTCCTTTGCAGATCTCTGCTTTTCTACCACCACAGTACCTCAGGAGCTTGTTCACTTTCTAGTAGAGAGAAAGACCATTTCTTTTGTTGGATGCTCAACACAGATAGTCGTGCTACTTCTGGTTGGGTGTACAGAGTGTGCACTCCTGGCAGTGATGTCCTATGACAGATATGTGGCTGTCTGCAAGCCTCTTCACTACTCCACCATCATGACTCACTGGGTATGTGTTCAGCTGGCTGCAGGGTCCTGGGCCAGTGGTGCATTGGTGTCTCTAGTAGATGCCACATTCACATTGCGTCTCCCTTACCAAGGAAACAATATCATTAACCATTTTTTCTGTGAACCCCCTGCCCTCCTGAAGCTGGCTTCAGCAGACACTTACAGCACAGAAATGGCCATCTTTGCAATGGGTGTGATAATCCTCCTGGCACCTGTCTCCCTCATCCTCATCTCCTACTGGAACATCATCTCCACTGTGATCCAGATGCAATCTGGGGAAGGCAGGCTCAAAGTCTTCTCTACCTGTGGCTCCCATCTTCTTGTTGTTGTTCTCTTTTATGGCTCAGGAATATTTGCTTACATGAGACCAAACTCCAAGACAATGAGCGAAAAGGATAAAATGATTTCAGTTTTCTATTCTGCAGTGACCCCCATGCTGAACCCCATCATTTACAGCCTGAGAAACAAGGATGTCAAAGGGGCTCTCAGAAGAATAACTAGGAAATAATAGATTTGGTATATGTGTCATGATTTATTTGACCATTGTTGGAAGAGAGAACAGATTTTCTTCAATGTTTTTCTTCTTTTACCCAACTTTTTCAGTTCCTTCTATTTTCCTCAATTTTTCTTTGCTTGGTCCCTACTGAAAGAAAGTAAATGGAAGTTTAAAAATAGAAAGTAAAAAGAAAAGATTGAAGAGATAAGGGCATAAGAATGGGGAAAAAAAGAAATGTAGATAGGAAGAGAGATGGAGAAATGGCAGCAAAGAAGTTTCTCTTAAGTCACACAAGTCAAGAATGAACTTGACCTAATTAGGCATCTAACTATATATTCAACCATAAAAATAACCACTAAACCACCACAAGTATTTATGACAACAGTCATTTCCTTCATTGTTGTACGCATTCAGTAATTATATTTTAAATATATATTTTGTTTCTCTGGGCAGTTAGAGAATTTGGGATATAAATATGATAATTGTGTGACATAATAACACTCCCTGTAATTTTAAAGTAACGTTACTTAAAATTGAAAATAGTTTGATAAAGAATATACGTATTTAGCATCCTTATTTTTCTTTGTGCTAAAGTGGATACAGCTGTTGGGGCAGAAGAGACGGGACCAGCCTCTGGCCACATTTCCTGCTTTATTTTAAAAGGTAGTATAAGAAATAAGAAAAAAAGAGGTAAAATCAGGGCTTCTGCTGTCTTTTATTTTTAAAATGTTCATAATTAAGTATTTTCCAGCAGTCCAAAGATGTAAGTTATCTTACACATAAGATGTTTTATTTTGTTATTTGGTTATGGAAATGGAATACTGTTCTTACACAACTAACTGTAATTGTTTGTTGCTAGATAATATGATTTGAGACCTAAATTAGGCTCTTGTTTTCAGTATATTAATTACATTTTGTAAAGTTATCCACTGCACTTGAGCATGAATGGGTAGTAGCCAAACTCTCATGACTTGGAGTGATGGACCTGCTTCTTCAAGGGCGGGAACAAGCCCCTACAATGCAGCTGCATGGATTTTAGTGCCTACTGAATTATATATAGACATATATATATATATTTATAAACCAAAAGTAGTTGGAAAATTATTTGAAATGACTAATTTGTGCTCTTTCTGTAATGTTAAATGTAGCTTTTGAAACAGAAGCCTTGAATTGAAATTTAATACTTGAACATTTTTGTATATATTTCTTTGTATATAATTTTGTGCAGTACTGATGACAAAAATATGGTGTCATAATAAAATCAAGTTTGTTGATCTTTCAAAAAAAAGAAAATAGATTAAATTAAATGACAAAGAAATTCAGTGACAGTCAATTCCTCAGACTTTTCTTTTAAAACATAAAAAAATCTTATAAGAATTTTAAGAGCATTAAACAATGAACTTGGAAATAATACACTTTTATTAACTCTTTGAGACTTTATACATAGTATTTTTTAACACATTCTCCTTCATATCTCCAAATCCTCCCTTATCTCACACTCAATTGCACCAATTTGAAGTCTTTTAGCGTGTGTATGACCTCCCTAAGATAACATTTCATGCCCATACTTTCATCTGTCTACTTCTATCCACCAAGTTTGACTCAATTTATCCTTTCAAAAGAAAAAAGATAGAATTTTTCTTTTGAATTTTGTTTTGTTAAATTTCAAGTTAAATAAATTACATTAAAAGTAATACATTTAAGTTAAAAAAAAATACATTGAGAACATTGCTCCCTGCACCTCTCTCCTCTTCTATGTTCCTCTCTTCTTCCACTTTCTTCTTAGTTTTCCTAGAGAGTATCATTTCCTCTTTTGTACATCACACAATTTGTGTGAGTATACTATCTCAAAACGATAAAGGCAAACTATTTTTTGTGAGGACAGCTTAATTTTCTTACAGTGATCGTCTTCATTCACACATTTTTCTCAAAATGATACACCTCCTTCCATAACATCTGCCCTCACTCTCTTCCTTCCTAATTCTCTGATTCTTCATTTGCAAATGAAAACTTGCCAATCTCTTTTCTTTCTTTTCATTCAGTTCACTTCTCCTTTCCTGAGCCTATTAAGAGCATTTTCTTTTAAATAATCTATTGGATGAAAACTGATAAAAAAAAAAAAATGTGAGAGATAAGAAGAAAATGTAAGTGAATTACATTAAAAAATCTTAAAGAAAATCTCTTCTTTCCACATCTCTGTCATGCTCGGGACAGAAAACATTATCTTTAAGTCATTCTCCTTAAAGTCCCTTTGACATCCTTGTTTCTTAGACTATAAATTATGGGTATTAGCATAGGGGTTGTTGCTGAGCAAAAGACTGAATTTAATTTATCCTTATCATTTATTATTTTGAATTTTGGTCTCATGTGAGCAAATATTCCTGAGCCATAGAAAAGAACAATAATAATAAGATGATATCTCATCCTCATCTTCTACTGGAACATTGTATCTACTGTGATCCAGATGCAATGTTTCAGTAGAAGATGCGGATAAAGGAGACAGGTATTAGAAGGATCATTATACCCATTGCAATAATGGCCATTCTGTGTTCTAAGTGTCTGCTGAAGCCAGCTTCAGGAGGACAGGAGATTCACAGAAAATGTGGCTAGTGGAAAACACAGTGTGAATGTGGTATTTACTGGGAACACAAATGCACGATTGACCCGGAACCCTACAGCCAGCTGAACACATACCCAGTGTGTCATGATAGTGGAGTAGTAAATAGGCTTGCAGACAGCCACATACCAGTCATTAAACATTACTACCAGGAGTACACACTCGGTACAACCAACTAGAAGTAACACAACTTTCTGTGTTGAGCATCCAGTAAAAGAAATGATCTTTCTCTTCAACAGAAAGTAAATGAGCACCAAGGGAATTGTCGTGGTAGAAAAGCAGTGATGAGTTAAGAACAGGTTTCTAAGAAAAAAGTACATGGGATTGTGGAGCTGAGGTCTGTGTTGATGAATGTTGTGGGATTATATTCTGTTACATTGTATTTGTTCCTTCTACTGGTTTAATAAAAAGCTGATTGAAATATCCTCTACCAATTTTTCCTGAGATGAATAAGTAATGTCCATCTTAGTCTCTTTTAATTGATTTTAGTTTAAAGTCTACTTTGTTAGATATTAGGATAGCAATCCCAGCTTGTTTCCTAGGACCATTTGATTGGAAAATCTTTTCCAAACACTTTACTCTGAGTCTGTGTCTGTTTTTGTGGTTGAGGTGTATTTCTTGTATGCAGCAGAAGGATGGCTTCTGTTTTGGTATCCATCTTGTTAGTGTGTGTCTTTTTTTTTTTTTTCTTTTTTTTT
>PVIH01029307.1:0-13865 GCA_004025045.1 Sigmodon hispidus | reverse complement strand
CACACACACACACACACACAGACTTGCCAAATAAAACCACCCAGACCTGCAGCCTAGGTAAAGTGTCTCAAGTAATTCTTATTCTGCAACCATCCTTGTGTCAGTCAAGCCTTACATGTGGGATTTTCTTTCCAGACAGAGTAGCACACAGACAAATTGAAAATAGTCTACTTCTATTCTTAAGTACTCCTTCTAAGATCATTTTCTTCTGTTGGAAATTGCTATCATGTAATATACAAAATCTTCACTTTAACCAATGGGAAAAAATGTGAGCAGATTTCCTTAAGAAATAAAAGAATCTTTATTGATTTAGAAGCAATGTTGGGCAAACAGACAGGCAAATATGTGAGAAGAGATATCGTACATCAACTAGCACTTTAAACATTTGAAGAAAAAACATGGAAAGTACTTAACATGGACCAGTTTCTTATACAAACGCTACAGCATGGAAAAACATCCCAACCAAATAGTATTATCACCAAGGCACAAAACCAGTAAAACAAAACCAAACAAAAATACAAAAGTTACAAAGATAATGTGTCTATAGGAAATAATAAAGCAAATAGCAATACATAAACTGGCCCATGTAAAATACAAAAATATTCATTGAAGTCAGATCTTTCTATAAAACAGTGCTTTGGAGGTATTTTAATATGAATCTGATATATAATCTAAATGTAAAAACTTTTAGAAACATTAACAGCATTAAGCCAGTGCCACCCACTTGTTCCAATTAGTCTTTTTAAAAAGCTGTTTTGTTGATTCATGACAAATGTCTAATACCTGTGTTCCCAAAAGCATAATCTTTTCTTTCAAGATAAACAAACTTATGCTAAAACACAGTTAAATGGAAATATATTTTAAAAATCAGATTCCTATTTCATTTCTAACAAGTGTTTTAAGCTGACCATGCAGTTCCCTGTTGTTCTAGGAGACAGTTAGGGATATGATTCTGAACTAGTAAGGTTTTCAAACTAAGTTAAAGTGAGAATCTCTATATATTCAAAAGACAATTACAAACATACACACACTAACATGCAATTGCTATATATGTATGCATATGTGTCATGTATTCAACATTAGCATTTTGGAACACAGACAATTCTTCATTTTCTGGTGAATGAAAGGCATATAATATGGCCTCCCCAAATAACAAGAACTTTCTATTTATGGCTACAGATCAACATTTTAAGAAATGTTTGCTGTGTCATACCAAGATGTATGTATGTACGCATGTACGTATGCATGCATGTATGTATGCATATATGTAAGAAAGATCTCCTAGAAGCTGCAAGGAATATATGATATGCTAATTATCAGGCTGAAATAATTTGCTCTCTCATAGAAGCATTTGGTGAAGCACAGCAATGAACAACTGGTGTAATCTCTGAGTACAAAACTGAATACAAAGGTACCACAATGAACAGTAACAATCTAAATTTTGATTATCATAGAACCATTTAAACATGAAGCCAAATTAGTAAATTCTGTAACAGTCAATGCAAACTGGAAATAAAGAATGTGTTAATGAACTAAGGCAAGACCTTTTGGATTAGGTGCAAGCTATTTTATGAATGTAAGTGCACTTCGTTATCTAGGTTCTAAGACATACTGACATTTCTTCTTGAAGAAAAAAGGAAAGAACAAAGCACATTACCACCAACAAGGAAGACTGGAAGGTTCAAGAGAAATCTGCATTCATCTTAGTGCTGCACGTAGAGGCCAATTTCTGGGTACAAAAGCACTAATGCCCCCATTTGGCATTGCCTAGCAATTATCTCTAAAGCACCTAAAAACAGATTGAAATGCCCAGTTGGAATTGCCTTGTGTCTTGCAATTTAAAAGATTGAAATATCCAGTTTTTTAAAAAGATTAAATAAAAAGATTAACATCTATTCTAAAATTTAAAAAGCTTTTGTGTTTTTGTCATTTCAGCCACATTACATACAAATGTGTTCAAAAAGCGTGCAAAAAGAATTTTACTGGCAAGAGCATGATACTGCTGGGCTCTGCTCAGATATACTGACATCTCTTTCATCGGTCAAATATGGAGCAATGCCAAAGTAGCTAAATCAACCTGCAAACAAAAGTCACAATGCAAAAGGAGCAAGTACAAATTCTGGAAATCATGTTGTACAAAGTCAACCTTATGCAGGCAGAGAAAATCTGCCTGTACATTCTCCTCAAACTTTGTAAGTCAAACACTGGGACACAAATTCCAGCCACTGAAATAGAACCTATAGTCCAGGTAATTTTGTACATGCCTTTTGTTGTAGAAGTTTTAAACTCCTTGATCAAGGAAACTAAAATCACATGATTCACTTGTAGTTGATAGTATTTGTATTCTTTTATTTAAATTTGAAATCTACCATACCACTCAATTTAAGATCAGGACTGTAACTAAATGTATTTTCAATATATTGTATATGGGAACTTGTACTTGCTTTATTATTTTGTAACAGAGATCACATGTGTATTAGTGTTACAGAGTCTGATATCCAGTATAACTCTTTCTTCTGCCAATTAGGTAAGCAATCACTATAACAATAATCAAGCCTGAAAGACCAGCACCAACTATAATTGGTATTAGAATGGTGTCATCATCCAGCGAACACTCCTGGGCTGTAGGTGAGAAAAAGTGTGTAACAAATAATGAGTATAATCAAAAAAGAATGTCCAAAAGTAAAAGATGTTGATTCAAAAGTCAGAAATGTTCTTATAAAATAAATTTCAACTAACAAAGGGAAGCATATTTTTATGATGAAGTATAGAAAGTGATGACTGGTTAAAGCTAAAATCCTAAGTCTATTTGTCTTTCCATTTGTGAGTACATATGAAAATATTCCTATGTTTAAGTAATGTAGATTAATTTATAGCTCTAAGTAAAACAATGTATCATGAGATATATACACATTGTGTTATATTCCTAAGATAGGAGAATTACTTTATCAGAAATGAAAAGATCTAACCCAGCCCATGTCTACAGAACAAGTTTAACCTCTGAGTGGGAGAGTGTACATCTCTGGGGAGATAAAGAACACCAGGGTTATCACTGGACTGAACAATTGCTAGTTCTGGAGTTCTTTAACAATGGGGTCACCAATACAGCCCATGTGCCAAACCTTGCCACAGAGCTAAAAATAACATGAGTAATTTTAAATGACTAGAAAAGAGGACAGTCTTTTGTGAAACATGAGTTACATGAAATTCAAATTTTCATATCCTTAAAGTTTTTCTGGAATGCAGCCACACTCATCTGTATGAATTGCCTAGGGCAGTTTCCAAACTACAATGGCAGAATTGAAGAGTTGTGACATACCCATAGGACTTTAAAGCTTGAGAAATCAGTTTAGATTTTTTTTCTCAAAAAGCTTTATGTCCCTGGCTTAAAATATGTGATCTGAGTGGGTGGGTGAAAGAGCAGAGAAACTAGGACCTCTTAGTAATTTGAGTGTGTTTACTATGTGTTTTTACCAATCCAGCTCAGAATAGCAGGCCAGAGGGGCTATTTTTTTCTATTTATAGCAAGTAGTCTGATCTAATAAAATCCAATCAACACTCTTCAATGTGACTGCAATTCTATTTCCTCCCTGAATACACTTAAGTATTACCTGGGTGTTATATTTATAGTTACAACCAAGAACCTAGTTCCATAAATAGATCATGCATTCACTATCCGTATATATGGTATCCAAACTTTTAAAGTAGGCAGAGTATAGCTCATCTTGGGCAGTCACTGCCAACTAGATAATCAGATCTGAACTGAAAATAATACTGCAGATTATTTTAAATTCTAAACACAAAATTGTACCTCAAATTATGATAATGACATAAGGGAGCTAGATGGAGATTTAAAAATAAATCTATTAAAGGATCAAAATTAAAGTAATAAGCAAAACAAACACAGGAAGAAATTGGATTCTGTTTTGATTTTTTTTTTTTTGAAGCAGGATCTCATATACTCAGGCTAGCCTCAAACTGAAGATGTAGCCAAAGATGACCTTGAATTCCAGATACCTTTGCCTTGACTGCCTGAGTACTATGATTATAAGCATGTGTCACCACTCCTGGCAAAGGAAATGGCTTCTTAAATTTTTTTTAAGTTGTGATTAACCTTTCTTCTTAAAAGAATGGTAGGTCAAAGGGCCTGGTCTCTTTTGAGCCCCCAAGCTAGGCTGACTAGGTATTTGGTACCACTGCAAAGGCAGCTGGGTAGTTCCCAGCATACTTGCTTTAATCGCAGCTTCTCCATTTACTTATAAACTTCTAAATTAATTATTTGAAAGGATGGGGATGACTGGAATAGCTCTGGCTCAGCAAAGTTCTGCTCCACAAACCCCCAATTTTAAGTAATTGGTTTAAAAGCATAAGTCACTTAAGGAATTTGCTGTATTTTTTTCTGTCATACAAATTATAATCTGCTATACCAAATACATCTTTCATATTCACACAAATACAATATAATGAATCTTGCATGAGCATTTCATTAAAAACATGATAAAGGCCATCATTAGCTCAAAATAGGTCTTCAAAAAGCCTTATTTGAACTAAGACGTGCTTTAAGGACTCTGTGTCATTTGGTGGGTGGGGAGGGGCTAGCAAGTCTAGAATTCATGAGATGTAAGGCTTTGCTACCACCCTTTATCTTGTGTCTTAAGCAAATCAAAACAAACTTTTCATTTGGGTATGAAAATGTTTCCCAAGAAGATGGTCCCATGAAAACAGATGTAAGGTACTTAAAACTGCTGCTCCAAATGCCACCCCCACCCAAACTCAGCCATAAAGGAGCACTTATTTCTTGAAAGGGATCTTTAAATACTTCAAATGATTTTTAGATTTTCAAAAATTACATCTACTTTGAGCAAAATGATGTACCAAATGAAGTTACACAACTCATTCCAAGCTGTGAAGACTTTTTAGCAGAATCAAGAGGGGAATTCATATTTCTCTATGTTCATGTACAGAATCCCCATGAATCAAGAGGAAAGGCCACCTATATGATGATAGAAGAACGTAGTAAATAAAGTTTGCTTGATTCTTACCTGTAGAATACTTTCCTTTCGTCACATTGAAAGGTTGTACCTTTAGGTTAAAGGTATTAATCTGAAATGTTCTAGACACTGAAACAACCTGCTCTTTGTTGCACATATAAGAACTTCCCAGAGGGGCATCCCAGAAGCTAAGGTTGTTATTTGCAACGCTGAAAACTGCAGAAAAAAAGGCAAGTTAGTTAACTTCTTAGCCTATCAACATAAGAAAAATGAGGTAATCATTAGTGTTGTGTCGTGTGTGTGTGTGTGTGTGTGTGTGTGTGTGTGTGTGTGCGCGCGCGCGCACCTGGATGTGCACATGCATGCAGTGATGGTCAGATGACATCTTGATTGGAGACAGGGTCTTTCCCTGGCTTGCCTACGACAGCTTGCCAAATGAGCTAGAACAGCTGACCACAAAGCTCCAGGGCCACCTGTCTCTGCCTCCCTAGCACTGAAATCACAAGTACACACCACCACACCCACTTTTTTTCACTCAGGTCTTTGTGCTTGTAAGCACTTGAACAACTGAGCTATCTCCCTAGCACTTTCTTGGGTTTTTTTTTTTTTTTAGTAAAATACAGAAGTCTAGGGTCAGACTCTGAACCCCAAAAAGCAACTCTTGACATCACTAGGTTCACTTAACTTGTTTGTTTTATTTTGTTTGGTCTCTGCTTCCCAAGGCTGCATGCAATTCCAGGAATGCACCACCACATCCACTTCTCCCTAATCTTTCCACAAATGCTTTTGGAGTGGAAAATTCAGTCATTTCCTTAACAATTATCCACCATACTTTGAAACAATGATTCTGGAAAGAAGATGATTCTACAAGGGCTAGTACACTACAGTACTACACTATATTTGAAGTTGTGATCAAGAAATACATTTTACATAGCATCTTCTATCTCTTAAGACAAGATCTGGGGGCTGGAGAGATGGCTCAGAGGTTAAGAGCACTGACTGTTCTTCCAGAGGTCTTGAGTTCAATTCCCAGCAACCACATGGTGGCTCACAACATCTATGATGACATCTGGTACCCTCTTCTGCATGCTGTATACATAACAAATAAATGAATATTTTAAAAAGACAAGATCTGGCTATAAGCTAATTATCATTTCCACCCACACCCTTCTCCCCTAGGCCAATACTGTGCTTACCTGAGCCATTAGCCAAATACATGCTGACATTCACTTCCTTCAGATAGAATCGGTTTTCACTTTTCTGTTTGAAAAGAGAGTTTCCAGTCAATAACATATCACAGCTGTCTAAAAATCAGTTATAATCTGCAGAACAACAATCTAATACTGTTAGATAAGGAAGCAATAAGACATCAGCCAGCAGTACAAACTATAACTAAGACTTGTTACTAATTGTAACAAATTCAGTATTCAGGCATTCGTGGATACAGGATGATTCATCTTCTCTGTTTTATTCTTCTTGTCCCTTGCTGAGTCCATACTATCTAACCTAAGTCACAATGTGACCTTTAGTTTTTATGAGACAGAGTTTCTCTGTTTAGCCCTGGAACTTAACTCAAAAGACCAGGCTGACCTTGAACTCAGAGATCTGCCTGCTTCTGCCTCCTAAGTGCTGAAATTAAAGGCATATGCCATCATGCCAGGCTCACAATGTGACCTTTTAACTGGGTGCCCTGATTTTAGAACCTCCAGTTCAGTTCTCTTATTTTCATTACTATTATCTATTTTGTTTGCTCACCATATTTATTTTTCAATACTTTACCTTTGCATTTCATTTTTGTATTCTAAACTTTATGGTTTGGGGCTGGAACCCAGAGCTTACTATACGTAGCATGTGTTATTCAATTGAGATCATCATCACGCCAATGTCCATCTACTAAACTTTTTATTATACTTATTTATTTTGCTTGTGTGTGTGCATGCATGAAATCATAGCATGGCACGTGTGAAGGTTAGAAGACAATTCATGGGACTTGACTCTCTCCTACCACCACATTGGTTCTGGGGATAGAACTCAAGTTATCATCAGACTTGGCACCAAGTGTATTAACATTGACCCAACTGGTCCTAGTTTTTATTTTTATTTACTTATTCGTTTTTGTAAGACAGGGTCTATTAAATATCTTCTGGCTGTCCTGTAAATCACCATGGAGGCTAGACTGGTCTCGAACTCACAGATCCATCTGCATCTGTCTCCCAAGTTCTGGGCAGTTTTATTTTTTATTAACATATTAAAAAATAAGGTATTTGGCACTAGTCATCTCATTGTGTTGCAGAACACTTACTGTGTCTTATCCAGTATCCTTCTACCTAGCCTCCCCTTCCTATTATCTTTCTGAAGCATTCAACAGATCAACCAGCCATTCTAATAAGTGCTTAGTATACACAAAGTAACATATCTAAGTGCTCCATGAAACTAACGAGTTGAAACAAACTTGTATCTTGCCCTCCTAGTGCTTGTAATCTGCCAAGAACCTAAGATACTTAAGAAATTAAAAATACAGCTCAGTGGTGGAGGGCTTGCTTAGCATTTATGATGAACCCTGGAGTTCTGTTCCCACACAACCACACTGGTCCCTGGACTGGAAAGAAAAGATAAACAAATAAGCTAATCTTGTTACAAAAAGAAAGTGGCATGTTAAGAAAACTGACAAAAAGGAATTATTTCCAATGAGAGAAGATGCAAGTCATGGCAGCTAAGGGATGGAGAATTTGGGGTGGGCAAGATCTGGTTACAAATCAGGTAGAAAAAAACAAAAGGCTTATTTAAGAAGGCACTAAGATAAGCAAAGGTAATCTACACACTTGAGAACTAAGTGTCAACCACTGTTCTTTTAGTATGTGAAACAATGGAGACTGAACTCAGCATTCAATACAGGTTGGACAAGCATCCTGACACCAAGCTATATATCCCCAGCCATTTTATTTGCTATTTTGAGACAGGATCTCACTAAGTTGCCCAGACTAGCACTAAGTTCACATATGGAAGGCTGACCTTGAATTTCCAATCCTCTTATCTCAGCTTCCCAAGTAGCTGGGACTATAATATCTATGCCACCAGCCCTGGCTCCAATACTTCTATACTACTGATGCCTGTTACTGTGCCCAGTGGAAGATGAGTCATTCAAGCACAGAGTTGCTAAGTGACCTCCCCCATTGCTGCCAAGTAGTAATCAGTGAGCTGGAATTTAAACCTAAAGTCTGGCTTCAAATATATGAACTGGTTACTGCCCTACTCAGAAGCTATGCCTGAAAATCAGAAGGAAAAAACCATAAGGTCCAGGAAGTGAAATAAAGGTTACAAGAACAGAGTGCATTGAGTAGAGAAAAAGGCTTGAGCTGCCCTTCTGTAGAGTTTAGAAGTTACCTTGTTGACAAAACAGAATCACTGAAGATTTATGTGGAAAAGCTGTGCTTTAGGGAAATAAAGCTAAGGGAGATAAGAGGTGAGATTAGGTTGGAGGCTTTTGAACAATCCAGACAAATGGTACCATAGCTGGAACCAGACCTGAGGCAGAGAAGAGAATGAAATGAAGACAGAAATTTCAAAAATTTGATGTCCTTTTATGTCTTCCCTCTGTTGAGGCAATGCCCCATCTGGCACTCAAAATTCTTCTTTGTTCTAACGGCATTCATACACTCAACTAAACAGGCCACACCCATCATACTTCCAACAGATCTTGATCATGTTCCTTTTTTTTAAACTTTATTTATTATTTATTTACTTATTTATTTATTTGCCTTGGTGTTTGCCTGGAACTGGAACTACAGACAGTTGTTAGCTGCCATGTGGGTGCTGGGAATCGAACCCGGGTCCTCTGGAAGAGGAGACGGTGCTCTTAACCGCTGAGCTATCTCTCCAGCCCCTTGATCATGTTCCTTTACCCAGGGACCTCTATTCTTGTCCTTATCTCTGTATGTACAAATCTGACCTCTCCTTGAATGTCCACAAATGTCATCTCTTCCATTAAACCATGGCCTCTCCTCCACCCAGAACTAACCTCTTCCCTTCCTCTTTGCTCCTACAGCACTTTGTGCTAACATCTGGCCTGGCCCTAGGCAAGTAACTAGGTAGCTATATAGCATCTGTGAGGCTGTGAATTCAATCCCATTCAAAAGAGAAATAGAATGAGAGGGAGAGCAAGGGAAAAGAGAGAATATGAACAGCTATCTAAAAATGTCTGTTCTGTCTGTATTGAAGATGCCGATTCTGATTTTTTGGTTTATTTTGTAATTTTTGGAATGCTGGAGATGGAATCACTTCACACTCACTAGACACGCACTCTATCACTAAAACTCCAGGCATTTCACATTTTTAGTATCAATTGAATGGCCACATATATACCATAACAAAGGATTTGCCTGAACACCAGGGAAAACATTTTTGTCAACATTTCTAAAACAGACTGTTTAATATATTCATGATTTACTCAAAAAATAGGCTATAGAAAATGAGGTTATATTCAAGACAACAAATTTAAATGTGAAATGACAAACTGACATCTTTTGTTGGGTGCTATTTTTTTATTTTGAGACAGTGCCTCACTACATAGCCCAGGCTAAACTTGGACTCTTGTTCCTTTTGCTTTATTAGGTAGATGTCTACCACCTTGCCTGGACACAGATACTTGTTATACATCAAATACTGAGACTATATCCCCATCCCTACATAAAGTGGTTTTTATACAATTATATAACAGTTCAGCTCGAGAATGGTGATGGCTCTCCATCTTTCATCACCTATAAATATCTCCTATTCTTCATTCCCATTGGCTACTATTGCATACATATATCCACCAATCACATAAGACCCTGCATTTGGTCCCTAGAACCACAATAATTGCATTTATAGTGAAAATAAATAGACTTTTGTTCTTATTATTAAAATGTAAATAATACACTATTCCTTTTACATAGCATTTACATTTAAGGATTATAAGTAATTTGGAGGTGATTGAAGTGAAAAACTAGTAGTTGCTTCTGACTGATATGGTAGAAATTAAAGTCACTACTTATTAATAGGTGCTAGCAAGAGGTAGAGCAGGTATGCCTAAGTGCTCATAGTTCAGCTCTTCACATAAGAATAAGCAAAAAAAAAAAATGAATGCTGGCACTATAAAGGATCTTGATTTATTTAGCCAATGTGTGCACTTTACAGAGCCTGCATATAAGAGAATTGTCCCTCAAATTCTCAGAGGATTAGCACCAAGATCCACTACAGATATCAAAAAATCTAGGCTGCCCAAGTCCCTTTTTCCAAATGGTGCTATTTGCTCACAACTTATGTCTCCTATATACTTTCAATCACCCCCAAATTACTTATAATCCTTAAATATAAGTGCTATATAAAAGGAATAGTGTATTGTTTACATTTTAATAATAAGAACAAAAGTCTATTCATTTTCACTATAAATGCAATTTTTGTGGTTCTAGGGACCAAATGCAGAGTCTTGAGCATTCTAAGCAAGTATCTGCCACCAAATGAGTTCCAGACCTTTTTACTTAATATTGATTCGAGGATTGTTTAATCTGTGTATGTAGGTCCTAGATAAACAAACAGTTGACTATGCTTACTAATGCTAGATATTACTAGTACTGACACTATTATAAAGAATATTAATGAGAAATGGAGAGACGGCTCAGCAGTTGGGAGCACTGGCTGCTCTTCCAGGATCCATGTTTAATTCACAGCATCCACATGGCTTCAATTCCATGGGATCTGGCACCCTCACAGAGACATACATGCAGGCAAAACATCAATGCACATAATAATAAATACATCTTTTTTAAAAACAATCTTAAGCTGAGCAGCAGTGGCACATCTTTTAATTCTAGTACTCAAGAGATAGAGGCAAGTGGAGTGAGTATGAGGCCACTCTGGTCAACATAGTAAGTTCTAGGACAGCCAGGTACACAAAGAAATCCTGTCTTGAAAAAAACGAACAAATCTTAACTATAACAAAAAAGAACCTTAACTATACAAGATTTAAAATGTTATGTATAAACATGAGAATTGTTTAATATAGAAAAATACTGCCATAAAAACTAGTTATATATGGAGTAATTATATACAGTTAGTTTTTTATGTGAGTTTATTCTTGCTTTTACATTAGACTATATATAATGGCAGAATGGTAACTTTCTGTGATTACTAGTACAGGAGTCCTGCCCAGAGATAATCAAACTGACTCAAAGATAAACAGGGATAAGTAAGCTTTACTTTATAATCAGTGTTATAAGTGAAAACAAAGCAAATACGTGCACATGCACATATATACACACACATATATATACCTACCACTGTTTAGACTTTCAGGTGTACTTACTTCTCAGAGAAAGAACTTTTGGTACTCACCACAGCAAAGATAAAGTCAAGATACTTAATTTGGCTGTTGTTCAGCCTAAGTTGAGCAGTTTGAGGATGACAGCTGCCAGTAAAGTTAGTTGTACTGGGGTTGATGTTAAAAATAAAAGGCACCTTCAGGAGAATAAGCAGAAGGAAGATCGGATTACCTAAAAGTTCATAGCAAATACTATGCTCTGATAAAACCAATTTCAATATACAACAAAAATTCCTTTGTTTCAATACTTGAATTATTTTCATGAGAACTTGGCACAAACCCTCAAGCTATGACTCAGTTGACTTCAACAACAATAACAAGAGGGAAGCTTCCTCAGTAATGAGCCAAATAAAAACACATTTTAACAGAGTACAAGAGCCATCTGTCTGGCTTGTTTGAATCATAGGATTTGGAAAATGGGATTTGTTCGTTGGCACTCCCCCTGGTGCCCTAATGAGGTACTGCAACCAAACAAATACTTGTGCATATCTCTGAGCTCTGACTCATCAAATAGCTTTGTTCCTGCACATTAACCTACAGTGTGGTTTAAAGAAAAGGGTGAAAGAACTTTAGTTTGATTTTTAATTTCTGGTGGTATTGGGATGGTACCCAGGGCTTGTGCAAGTTATGCAAGTGCTCTACCACTCAACTCAAGTATATCTATCCCCACTCCCAATTTAACTCTATGTACACTGAACTACTGAAGGCTGATAGAATCTAAACCAAAAAGAAGTCTTTTAAACTGGCAGGCTTTCTGCTGGCCAAGATGCCTTGAGGGTGACATTAACTCTTCATAGTTATAGTCATTTCAAACTAATCAAAACTTGAGTCAACACCAAATCTGCATTTAAACTTGAATCATCCTAGTAAGTTCTTAAGTGTGTGGTGGGCTATACATTACTTGAGATGAAAATTTTTATTAGACAACCTTACCTTCTCCTCAGTGATGTTCAGCTGCAGCCCCATGGTAGCGAGCAGACAGGTAACATTGCCATTAGTAACAGAATAGTTTCCAACCTGTGGATTTGGAGTGGATGTCGGAGTTGAAGTGGGTGTTGGAGTTGGAGTGGGTGTTGTTGTAGGAGATGGTACAGTAGTGTGAATGGTGGGTGCTACGGTGGTAACGGATCTGTCTTTCTCACATACGTATTCTAAAACAAAGGATAAAATAAGCTATGGTCATCTTCTTGCTTTATTAGACTGGGGAGAGCAAACTACTTCTCAGAGTTAGGTTCTCACAGTCTATGAGGGTTAATCAGAGTAAATGAAGACCTTGGTGTATATTTTTAAAGTGGATGAAGCAGGAGTTCTTAAACTGTTTCATATACAGATAATCTCTTGTGAGTTTTGACCAGAGAAGACAAACTCAGAACACATCAAAAGGTTGTAGCTACTCAAGTGTGGCCACATACTCTTTTTTTTTTTTTGTCAGGCCCACAAGGCCTTTATTTCAAAGAACTTCACCTGCCTCTGATGTGAAATTCATAGCATGTCTGAAATCATCCCCACACCTCCAGCTAAAATGTCTCTTTTCTTCCAACATAAACCACTGAAAGGAAGGATACTGCTTACTAAAAAGTAGTTTGGAAATCGTTAAAGGACTTAAATACAAAGGAATCTTTTATTTCCATTACCCCTACAGCAGGTCACAGGCATTCAAATCCCTTCTTAGGAAGTATTAGCAGTTTTCTAATAATGACTATGTAATTAGAACATTCCCATTAAAAAGCACATAAAATTATTTTAAAATCAACTCCTAAAAAAGTCAGGGCTAGTACACAGAAATCCCATTTCTAAGCTTTAGGCATGAACTACTAAGAGCACATAGCCAAATTATTTGAGAATTTGTTCAATGGTCAGGTTTTATGATCTGAAAACATCATAGAAAGTATTTTTAAAAGACTATTCCAAGGGTTGGATAAATGGATCAGCAGTTAAGAACACTATCTCTTCTTCCAAAGGACCTGAGTTTGAGTCCCAGTACCCACATGGTGGCTCACAACTGTGTAACTCTGGTTGCAGGGGATCTGACACTAGGCATGCATATGCTGCACACACATACATGTAGGCAAAATACACACACATAAAAATTTAAAAAACTGAAAATGGCCATTCCAGAGCCAAGCATGGTGGCATATGTGTAAGAAAGAGAAAGAGGTAGGTAGATCTCTCAAGCTGGAGGTCAGTCTTGTCTCTATAGTGAGCTCTAGGCTCTGTCTCAAAAACAAACCTGAGGCTTAGGGACATACCTTAGCTCTGCAAATGTATGCTCTGCAAGGCTGAGACCTGAGGTAAAACCCCAGACCTCCTGTAGAAAATCTAAGCTTGGAGGCATATGCTTGCACTACCACTGCTGAGGGAACAGGTGGCCACAGGTAGATAGATCCCCACAACTCATTGGACAGCCAGCCTAGCTTACTCAGAACATTCCAGGCCAGTGAGAGACCCTATGTCAAAAACACATGTTAAATGGACTTGAGAAATAATACCCAAAGTTGACCCATGGCTTCCAGTTT
>PVIH01029306.1:0-13867 GCA_004025045.1 Sigmodon hispidus | reverse complement strand
GTCCAAAAAATATTGTGTTGGGATTTTGATGGGCAGTGCATTGAATCTGTAGATTGCCTTTGGTAGAATTGCCATTTTTACTATGTTGATCCTACCAATCCAGGAATATGGGAGAGCTTTCCATTTTCTGATATCCTCTTCAATTTCTTTCTTCAATGATTTAAAATTTTTGTCAAATAGGTCTGTTACTTCTTTGGTTGTAGTTGTTCCAAGGTATTTAATACTATTTGTAGCTAATATGAAGGGTAATATTTCCCTTATTTCTTTTTCAGCTCTTCTATCTTTTGTGTATAGAAGGGCTACTGATTTCTTTGAGTTAATCTTGTATCCTGCTACATTGCTGAAGGTGTTTATCATCTGTAGCAGTTCCTTGGAAGAATTTTGTGGGTCACTTATGTATACAATCATATCATCTGCAAACAGAGATAGCTTCAGTTCTCCTTTTCCAATTTGTGTGCCCTTAATCTCTTTTCGTTCCCTTATTGCTTTAGCTAACACTTTGAGAACTATATTGAATAGATAAGGGGAGAGAGGACATCCTTGTCTAGTTCCTGACTTTAGTGGGATTTCTTTGAGTTTTTCTCCATTAAGTTTGATACCGGCTGTCGGCTTCTTGTAAATCGCCTTAATTATATTTAGGTATTCTCCCTGTATTCCTGATCTCTCCAGGGCTTTAGTCATAAAGGAGTGTTGGATTTTGTCAAAGGCTTTTTCCGCATCTAAGGATATGATCATGTGTTTTTTTTCCTTTAGTTTGTTTATATGATAGATAACATTTACAGTTTTTCGTATGATAAACCAGCCCTGCATTTCGGGGATGAAGCCTACTTGGTCATGGTGGATGATATCTTTTATGCATTGTTGTATACGGTTTGCCAAAATTTTGTTGAGAATTTTTGCATCAATATTCATGAGGGAAATTGGTCTATAATTCTCCTTCTTTGTTGTGTCTTTTAGTGGCTTGGGTATTAGGGTGATTGTGGCCTCATAAAAGGAATTTGGTGATATTCCTTCAGTTTCTGCTGTGTGAAATAGTTTGAGGAGTAACAGTAGTAATTCTTCTTTGAATGTCTGGTAGAATTTGGCACTGAAACCATCTGGACCAGAGCTTTTATTTTTGGGGAGGTTTTTAATAACAGCTTCAATTTCCTTAAGGGTTATAGACCTGTTTAGGTAATTGATCTGATCTTCATTTAATTTTGGTAGATAGAACCTGTCCAGAAAGCTGTCCATTTCTTCTAGGTTTTCCATTTTTGTGGAATACAGATTTTCAAAATATGACCTGATAATTCTCTGTATTTCCCGGGGGTCTGTTGTTATGTTCCCCTTTTTCATTTCTGATTTTGTTGATTTGGACACTCTCTTTCTGTTTTTGGATTAGTTTGGCTAAAGGATTATCTATCTTGTTAACTTTCTCAAAGAACCAACTCTTAGATTCGTTGACTCTTTTTATTGATCTTTTTCTTTCAATTGTATTGATTTCAGCTCTAAGTTTGATTATTTCCTGCCGTCTACTCCTTCTAGGTGAGTTTGCTTCTAATTGTTCTAAGGCTTTCAGCTGCGCTGTTAGGACTCTAGTGTGGGATTTCTCAAGGTTTTTCATATATGCATCTAGCGCTATGAATTTTCCTCTTAAGACTGCTTTCATTGTGTCCCACAAGTTTGGATAAGTTGTTGATTCATTTTCATTGAATTCTAGGAAGACTTTGATTTCTTTCTTAATTTCTTCCTTGACCCAAAGATGGTTCAGCTGATTGACGTTTAGTTTCCATGAGTTGGTAGGCTTTCTTTGGGTTTTGATGTTGTTGAGCTCTAATTTTAGGCCCTGGTGGTCTGATATGTTATAAGGGATTATTTCCATTTTTTTGTATCTGCTGATATTTGCTTTATGACCAATTATGTGGTCAATTTTGGAGAAAGTTCCATGAGGAGCTGAGAAATACGTATATTCCTTTGCATTTGGGTGGAAACTTTTGTAGATATCTATTAAACCCATTTGCATCATAACGTCTTTTAGACTCCTTATTTCTCTGTTGAGTCTCTGTCTGGTTGACCTATCCAGGGTGGAAAGTGGGGTATTGAAGTCTCCCACTATTAGGGTGTAAGAATTGATGTGGGATTTGAGCTTTAGCAGTGTTTCTTTTACATATGTAGGTGTCCCTGTATTAGGAGCATAAATATTTAAGATTGAAAACTCCTCTTGACCAATTTTTCCTTTGATGAATAAGTAGTGACCATCTTGGTCCCTTTTAATTGCTTTTAGCTTAACATCTACTTTGTTAGATATTAGGATTGCAACCCCTGCTTGTTTCTTAGGATCATTTGACTGGAAAATCTTTTCCCAACCCTTTATTCTAAGCCTGTGTCTGTCTTTGCAGTTAAGGTGTGTTTCTTGTAGGCAACAGAAGGATGGCTTCTGTTGTATCCATCTTGTTAGTGTGTGATGTTTTATAGGAGAGTAGAGACCATTGATATTAAGGGAAATTAGTGACCATTGATTCTTATTTCCTGACATTTTTGGTGGCAACTTGTTTGTATTTCCTTTCTCTAGGGTATTCTTCTCTGGACTTATTGATTGTTTGTGATTTTGTGGGTGTATCTGAGGACCTTAGGTTGGAGTTTTCCCTCTAATACTCTCTGTAGTGATGGGTTGGTAGATAGATATTCTTTCAGTCTGACTTTGTCCTGAAATACCTTGTTTACTCCATCTATGGTGATTGATAATTTTGCAGGGTATAGTATTCTAGTTTGGCAGCCATGCTGTTTTAGCATCTGAATAACTTCTGACCAAGCCCTTCTAGCTTTCATCATTTCCATTGAATAGTCAGGCATTATTCTGATGGGTCTGCCTTTATATGTGAGTTGGCCCTTTCCTTTTGCAGCTCTTAAAATGTTTTCTTTGTTCTGTATGTTTTGTGGCTTGATTATAATGTGGTGGACTGACATTTTTTTGGGATCATATGTATTTGGTGTTCTGTAAGCTTCTTGTATCTTTATAGGCATTTCCTTTTTCAGGTTAGGGAAGTTTTCTTCTATGATTTTATTGAAAACATTATCTGTGCCTTTGAGCTGGTATTCTTCTCCTTCTTCTATTCCTATTATTCTCAAATTAGGTCTTTTCATGGTGTCCCAGATTTCCTGGACATTTTGAGTTATGGCTTTTTTAGTTTTACTATTTTCTTTGACTGATATATCTATTTGAGCTACTGAGTCTTCAACTTCAGAGATTCTATCTTCCATCTCTTGAACTCTGTTTGTTATGCTTGTATCTGTAGTTCCAGCTTTTTTCTTCAGGTTTTCTATTTCTATCTTTGCCTCATTTTGTGCCTTTTTTATTGCTTCTATTTCAGCTTTTATTTCAGCTTTTAGTTCCTGGCATGTTTCTTTCATAGATTTGTTCATCTCTTCCATTTTTTGTTTGTATTTCCTTCTATTTCTTTAAGGCTTTTTTTCATATCTTCTTTTAGAGCTTCGATGATCATCAAAAAGAAATTTTTGGTGTTGCTTCCTTCTGTTTCTTCTTCATTGCTCAGTTCGAGTCTTGTATTTGTAAGATCACCACTCTCTTCTGTAGTTACCATGTTGTCCTTTGTATTATTATGTAATTTTTTGCACTGACGTTTTCTCATGGCTTCAGTGGTTCACGATTAGATGGCTCCTGGTCAGTTGTGGCACTCGGATTTGTGTGTCTCCTGTCACCCCTCTGGTCAGGGTCTGAGTCTGTCCTTCAGAGACCCCTGCAGATGTTGGCTTGCTCAGTTCGAGGTGGGGATGAGTAGCCGTGCAGCTTTCCTGAGCAGGTGCTGCGGGTCTGTCTGGTGACCTGCAGAGTTTATCTGCCCCTGCTCCAGAGTGCGCTGGGACTCTGCAGACAGCACTTGGTCCTGCTTAAAGAGCTTTTAATATGTCGGTATCACTTTCATTGCTGACTCTGCCCTTTTTGGTGGCTTCTCAATATGGCAGAGGTGCCTGTTGCATCTCTTGCTGTCAGCAAACAGAGCGTTTTTTAACTGTTTCTTTTTGGTTCAGTATAAGCAGAAACCTTAAATCAATCACACTTATGCCAAGCCTTCCGTAAAACATATAGGTTTAAGCTGTGTGCCTCAGATGCGCCATTTTTAAATTCCAGCCTGAACACCGCACTGTCTATGTACCATAAATCAATTTAGATACACAATTCAGAAAGGTGCTTTTGCAAGGACATTGTCAATAGGAAAAAACGACAGCCTACAGAATGGGAAAAAATTTTCACCAACCCTACTAGTGATAGAGGACTGATCTCTAAGATATATAAACAACTCAAGAATCTAGAGCCCAAAACCTTGAATAACCCAATCAAAAAATTGGGTTCAGATCTAAAAAGGGAATTCTCAGCGGAGGAATTACGAATGGCTGAAAGGCACCTGAAAAAGTGCTGATCATCTTTAGCCATCAGAGAAATGCAAATCAAACCAACTTTGAGGTACCACCTAACACCTGTTAGATTGGCTAAGATAAAAGGCACAGATGACAGCCTATGTTGGAGAGGATGTGGAGCAAGGGGGACACTCCTCCATTGCTGGTGGGAGTGTAAGCTTGTTCAGTCACTTTGGAAGGCAGTATGGTGGTTTCTCAGAAAATTGAGAATCAATCTCCCCAAGGATCCAGCAATACCACTTCTGCATGTATACCCTAATGATGCACAGTCATACTCCAAAGGCATTAGCTCAACTATGTTCCTAGCAGCACTATTTGTTATAGCAAGAACCTGGAAACAACCTAGATGTCCCTCAACTGAAGAATGGATTAACAAACTGTCGTACATCTACACAATGGAGTACTATTCAGCAGTAAGAAAAAATGATATCCTAAAATTTGCAGGAAAATGGATGGACTTGGAGAATATTCTCCTGAGCGAGGTATCACAAACTCAGAAAGATAAGCACGGGATATACTCACTCATTAGTAGTCTCTAAACAAACTAACAAGAAAAAAGCCAAGCATCCCCAAGCTGCAAACCACAACCAATGAACAGCTTGGGATCAGAAACACCCTGGACTGACCCTTCAGATCCCACTTCACCTAAAGGAACACCTAACTCACTCTTCAGGGAGGGGTGATAAAACTGGATTTATCAGGAGTGGAGACTGAACTAAGCAATATTGGCTCAGTGGGACCATGGGACTGTCTGCTGCCTGCCCAGGGAGGGGATGGGGAGTTGTGGAGAAGAAAAAATGACCTGATGTGGCGGGAGGGGGAAGGGACCTTGAATAGTGATTTACAGGGATAGTGTGACTTCTTTGTTCATAGTAATAATAATAATAATAAAAAGAAAAAAAAGAAAGGTGCTTTTGGCTCTGTTTCAGTGGTCTAGAACCCTTTTTAAGCTTTTTAAACTTTCTCAGTCTTTAAGGAGGTGTTGGGCCCATGTTTGGGCCAGAGGTTCAGACCTGGGGCATGGCGACTTTTATCCCCCAAAGAAATGGATCAGACACTTATATTAACTTCATACCGTTTGGCCCATTTCTCAAGCACATTACCAGCTTGCTCTTTCATCTTAAATCAAACCATTTCTATCAATCTGTCTGCCACGTGTCCCGGCCTACGGCTCACCTGGATTCCTTACATGTCTCTCTTCTTTGGGGGTCAGATGGAGACTGGTTAACTCCACCCTCCTTCTACCTGCCTGTCCTCTGATCCTCCACCCACTTCTAAGGTGGTCCACATAGGCCAAACCAGTTACTTTATTTACAGCATACAGAGAACATTCCACCACATAAGACCTTGTTCATGAAGTGTGTTTAAGTGAGGATAGCCTGGAGATTAAATAAAGTAACACAGAGAAAGTGCACTGGGTGAAGGAAAGGACTTCCTCAGCAATACAATAATAGGAATCAGTTGAGGTCATCTGAGAGAAGTCACATGACTAGCTCACAGCCAGTTGGACTGAATTAAGGTTGTTTAAGGCTTTCAGTGAAAGCCTCCATAATTCAAGAGCTAGGATAACATGTAACTTTATTTTTCTTCTGTAATTATTTTTTTTAATTAGTAAAAGAACTGTAATTACTGAGAATAAAAAAATATCCTTCACATGCTATAAAAAAATTGAGCCTAAAATTTTACAAAATAAATTTTGCAACATAAATTAGGGGATTCTGGATTCTACAATGGGAACTTCTGAGAGTAAAAGAAAGTGCACTACTGTATGATACAGAATGACTTAGAGATAAAGACATAGGGACATGAATGATTCAGCTTATCTCTTCCAAAAATCTACTTACCTGGCAGGGGAAATACCATGATCACGAAGGTGATTTTTCCAGGGTAAGGCTTGTCCTTTATACTCCAGATGTGCTGACCCCTGTGACTTCCCCAAATGTGGAAAACTGGACTGTAGAATTTGTGGTAGTGGGGGACTGCATTTGTGCTCTCCCCTCGGGGAGAAAATCTACAGTACTAAAATTATTCATTACATTTTTATTGGTTTGACAAAATGTCTAATAATGGTTTAGGCTCACAGTTTGAAGGTGTGATCCATTGTGATGGATTAAAAGAAAAATGCCCCCCCAAAGAAATGTCACTATTGGGAGATGTAGCTTTGTTGGAGTCAGTGTGGCCTTGTTGAAGGAGTCTGTTACTGTGGAGGTTGACTTTAAGGCCTTATATTTGTTCACATTATACCCAGTGTTTCAGTTCACTTTCTGTTGTCTGCATATCAAGATGCAGAACTCAGCTTCATCACCATGTCTTCCTGCATGCCGCCATTCCATTATGATGTTAAGGAACTAAATTTCTGAACTGTAACTGAACTAACGCAATTAAATGTTTTCCTTTAGAAGAGTTGCCATTGTCATGGTGTCTCTTTACAGCAATAGAAATCTTAACTAAGACATCTATCATGGCGGTTCAGGCATAACAGCATGAGTGTCTGTAGATTGGCAGCAGAAACATGGGAGAACATATTACTTTGCATCTGCAGTCAGAAATCATATAGAGATAAATGCTACTTGCTCTTTCTTTCATTTGACTTCTTACCTCAAGATCTGAGACCATGGAATGGATGTCCCCCCTTTAGATTGTAGAGTCTTCCCACCTGAATAAATCCTCTCAGCAAACACTTTCAAGGGTAAATCTGGAAATGTCTCAGCCTAATTACTCTATATCCAAACAAGTGAATAGTAAAGATTAAACACCACACAGAGTGGCATCCATGACAAGGCACATGCCATAGTGTGAGTCTAGTCATATTCAAAAACAGTGCAGACACTGGCTTAAATCATAAGCCAGTTTTTTTTTTTCTGGCATCACTACCTATCACTTGGAGCATTAACATCAATTGTTCAACTGGACTATTAACACCGATTTTGGCAAATTATTCATAGAGTTACAGAATATGAATACATTTCCTGAAAAGTCTTAATGCTGCTATTGTATTGCTATAATAATTATTACTTATATATTTAACATATAACGACTAATTACATGATTTCATCACATAAATCCTAAATATAACCATATGAAAACAGCTTTCCTGGATGCTATTAAAATAATAAATATGATTTCTAATTTTAGTGACAGAAAATAGTTTATGCTTTGTAAAACAAGGTACTAATGTTTTAAAATTATATTCCAACAAAGGTAGTGTTCTTAAGCCAATTTGGAACTTTTATTATTTATAGAATAAAAATTTTAATTTCTATTATGTCTTTAGACACACTGTTGTCACTGTTTAAAAAGTATTAACACAATACACAATCTTAAATTACTCTATAATCCTAAAATCCTATGTACCTGCTTTTATCTATAATGTTTATAATCAGCTGGCTAATGTTTAGCTGTCATGAGAGCTGAGTTTCTCTGGAGCAAGAATCTAGGTATGGTTTGTAAACCCACTGTATCCCTGACAAGAGACAGAGTATCTGATGGTATCTGATAGTGAGAAGTATGTTACTTTGATGTGCACCTTGAATGTTACTCCATATCCTATATGCTAAATTAATAATGACTGACCTATGAAAGGTAGTGGAACCTTTAGGAGTCAGAAAAGAGAAGGAAGTCATGTTGCTGGAGTCATGCCCATCAAGAAGATGTCAGTATTCCAGCTCCTTCTTCTCTCTCTTCATCTCCTAGCTGTCATGATGTGAACCACTTCTCTCAGCATGTCCTCAGGTGGTGATGAACAGTTTTTCTTAAGGTTAAAGCAAAGAAACCATGGGACTATTTACTGTACTCACCCACCCCAACTCCAAGCCATGAGCTAAAATAAATCTTCATTCCTTAACTCAAGTATTTGTTAGAGAGACAGAACTAACACATTGGCTGTAAGGTATGAGAAATGAAAGATGCTATCACAGATGAAGCTAGTCTTTGTGAAAAGAACTCAGAGAATGACAAATGCCTTTGAGTAGAATGAAGCAATCAAACTTGCTTTACAGCAAACTCCAGGAGACCATATAACAACGGAGCATAGATTGTACAGGAAGTTCTAAGGGTTCTGTGTGTTTATTACTCATTGGTTATCTGTAAGTTTATCTACATGTTTATTCATTGTTTTGCAGATTTTGGTAAATGTTTCACTATGTAGTTCTGGCTAAACTGGAACTTATTATAAAGCAGGATGGACTTGAGCTCACAGAGATCCACAATCTCTGGCTTCTGAATTCAGGATATACTTAATTTGTGTGCCACAGAGAGGTTACATCCTAATTATATAAGAAAATTTATCTGCTTAATATGTGTAAGCTATTACAATGAATATCCAACTCCCTAGAGATTCTGATTCATATGGTGAGTAGAATAAAACTTAAAGAAGTGTTTTAACTATTATGATAAGTACAATAATAAAATAAGAGTAAATATAAACAGAAGATCAAAATTAAGACAGAACGGGGAGACAGAGGCAAGAGAAAGATTCTGGGGAAGAAATGAGAATTTTAATTTATTCTTTGCTTTGATGTAAAACTTTATAGTGTGGGGGCTGGAGAGATGGCTCAGCGGTTAAGAGCATTGTCTGCTCTTCCAGAGGATCCGGGTTCGATTCTTAGCACCCACATAACAGCTAACAACTGTCTGTAGTTCCAATTCCAGGCAAAACACCTAGGCAAATAAATAAATAAATAAAGTTTTTTAAAAAAACTTTATAGTGTGTATGAGTGTGTGAGAGTGTATTTGTGTGTGTGTGTCTTTGTGTGTGTGTGTATAATTTGAACTCTATAAATACCTTCACCATAATTAATATTTTCCTTATTTTAAAGATATACAAACTAATTTTTATTAAATTTAAATGTCCTCTTCAGAACACAGGATGGTAAGAAATTTATTTTAATGGTAAAATTTTTAATGCATCGATTACTAAATATATTTATTGTATCCATACAATAAGTAAATGCAATGCTATATTCTAGACCTAATACAATGAAGTATTGAAAAGATACTCCCTGCAGTGGATCATCCTTTGGGATAAAGTATGAAGAGACCAGGTTGATAGTCTCCATTAGTAAGGACATCTTTGCTCTTTCCTTGGGGACACTACTCTAGGAAGATAGTATCCATTCCAACATTTACAAGTGTCTCTTCACTTCACCTTGATGTTTAGTACCCTGTCATGAAGCTAAGCAGTAGTAAAACTGAGTATTAAAATGATTTAAAGAGATAAAGCAGTTAAATGATGAGATGTGGGATCAAAAGCAACAATCTGAGAACTGGGCATGCACTTGGGTATTTGCTCATAGTTGACTACAATACGCTGATTTTAATACTTAGAAGATATCTAAATAAGACATAGGATCTGTGATATACCAACAGCTCACAAGAATCAGTTGTGTCAATATCTCCCCAAATCCACATTCAATAAAACCACCCATGGTATGAGTAATTTCATCAGAATCAGCAAATAATAAACATTATCCTACCCATCATCAGCTTCCCTAACTTGTATGTTAAACATTTGTTAACATTTCATTGTACAAATAGCATCTATCTCTAAGTTATCACTTTTTCCTCCATAAAAAGGACAAAGGAATGAAATTATATCAAAGCATTCTGCAATAGTCATAGCTTGGGACATGACAGGATTGAACTAAAATAAATAACAGATGCAGACCACACACTGCATCTTTGATATTCAGCAAGTTCTTCTGCTGCTTCCTTAAGTCTCAGTCCCTTCTAATGTAGAATTCATTATGTGGTTAAGTTTTTCTGAATATTGAGTACAATTATGTAAAGCATGAAGCAATATAGAGACATCAAATGCTAAATCAGCACTGTTCCTATGCCCATGAGCCACAAATAGAAAGAGACACATTAATATTTATTTTTTACATGGAGTCTTGTTACTTTTTTCTGCTGAAATCATTACTTTGAATTTCTTAGTATTATATGATTAACATCCCTTGCATTTTGTTCCTATATTCATCATTATTAAATGTTCTAAATTCTTATTCTAAAATATGTTACACATTGAAAAGTCTACTAAAAGTAAGAACTGTACATCACTTAGAATTAAGTAAATAAGGTCTTATTGAGAAGTCTCGTGGTTACAGGATATTTATAGTGAGGTACATATTTAACATTAACTCTTCTTTCAAGAACTGTGTCTGTAGCTCAAGAAATGCCATTGGAAAGCTGCAGAATCTTCCTTGCACCACCAGAGAGCAGTAAATAACCATTATTCAAGATTTTGAAAGTTGTAATTTCTTAGTACCATCTAATGGCATTTTTTGGCCCTACATATAGCATCCTGGCAAATACTGAATGTTGCCTAGCCAAATGGTAAGATAAAGGCCCTGAAGAAGGGAGTCTTTGGCTGGAGTAAGTCCTCTAGGATTGTAGGCAAGTAGTCCCTTGAAGAATTATTGGAGTTAGATGTAAGGGAATACATCTTGTGTACTTACTTTTTCAAGTAAGTACACAAGTTATATACTCCCAACACTGCTTTAAAAAAAGTGTTAGTTGAGTTGCACAGAATGACAAGTCTTGTCCAGTATTACCTAATTAATTGGCAGCATAGCTAAAACCAGAGTTGTGAACACCAACTCATCTCTTAACCAACAGGCAAGTATGTGCAGGGCATTCTGCAGTCATTCTCACCCAACACTACTAAAAGGGAGAATGTGACTTTTTAGCAAAGTCTTTCTTTTGAGATTGGAGAAGACATCTGAATATGGTGTTTCCATTTGAATCCTGCCTATGTGATCCTAGGCTTATTTCTTTCTCACAGAAGACATTCAGTTAAGTAGGAAGCATGGACCACAGTTTAACTAGTTTTTCCAGGATCATTTGGGGCACAGTATACAAAAGGCCTCCAGTAGAAGGTAATTACCCTCACTTGTTCTCCTATCTTTTTCCCAAGACAGGCATAGTCTCATGGCATGTTTTGGCAAGAAAACTGGATATTAGTAATTAAATCACAAAATTGATTGTGGTGGGACAAATGCCAGAGATCAAATTTCATTCTTCATTCTTTAGAAAAGTGCATTCCAGAAACTCAATTTTTCCTTTTTTTAGTTGTGAGCTTCCAACCAAAAAAAAGGTAAATTTTTCTTTTTAGTCCCCAAAATTTACTTTTGACTCACCCCCAGAAGTATCTTAGGAAGGTAGTAAACAAAGTAGGGTACCTCCAAAATGTCAAAGCCCCTGGAAACTTTGGAATCTGTTGAAGAGTTGCCTGTGGAAAGATAAATTCCTTTTGTGTTACAGACATTAAAGTCAGTCAAAAGGAATCTATGGAACTAAGGTCACAGCACTTGGGAACATGGGCTTGTAGTACACAGGGTGGACCATCTAATTCTATGTGTAGAAAATAATCTACATTTCTTATATCAATGTCCAAGGAAAAGAAGGGCATTCATGACACCCAAATGATGGCATAGAACATTTTGTTATCAACTTGGCCAGAATTCTTAGATCTATCTGATATAATAGGGTTGACAAATTATTTGAAAAGGCTTTTTAAACTTAGAAGGGAGAGGTAAAACACAGTGGCAAGATGGTCAGCATGTGCTGCGAGAAGGAAGATTATCAGTTTCCAGAAAGAACAATTTTGGCAGCTTAACAATAGTGGCAAAAAGTACTGATAGCAGTACAGTACTTTTACTAAAATGTAGAACTGCAGTTGAGTTCATGTCCATATTCCCCTGAGATCTCATTTGTTAGAGTTGTGCTTCTCTTAGTTTTTTCTCAGTGTTTTTAGAAAACTGTGATTTCTGATTTTTCAAATGAAAATGTAGTTGTGTATTGTAATAGTATATAGAATTAGTATATAGTATGTGTATATGTATTATAAATATGTAAAATTAAGCACATGTGAATCGGAGACTTCTTTTTAGGAAAACTAATCATTTGTGGCTATACTTTTTCTCTGAGTTCAATGGATGTTCAGTCAGTAACACAGATTGGGTTTTCAAGTGGACAAAGGAATGAGAATCCCAACTAGAGTTGTACCAGCTGTTAGAAGGGGCTTCTCTGAGGAGGGAAGTCTTATAATGAGTTCAGAAAATTAAGCAGAAAGGAGAAGACTGGCAAGTGAGTACATGTACAAAGGATTGATACCTGAAGTCATAAGTCATAGTCATAGTCAATCCCTTTGATTCACTTTGAGTTAGGGACTCTGGATACAGAGGTAATGAATCAAATCTATAGAGTAGTTAAAAAAAAAAAAAACCTTTAATGTTTCACTTTGTGTTCCTTTTGCTTGCTTATTTTTGTTTAGGGTAGTACATTGAAATTAGAAAACAAAATGGCCAAAACATTAGTTGCTAGGCAAAATGAAGAAAGATGAGGCTTGCAGTTTTCCTAATGGGTTCATCAGCTACACATTAGCACAAAGGATCTCTCAGGTTTCTGAAGACCTAAACCTCAGAACATGTGGGCTAGTGGATGGCATGTCTGTTCAAAAACTGGTAATCTTCCAGAAGAAACTATAGAAAAGTACATAGACACTTGGGTGTAATAATGCACTCTCATAATACCTACTACTCTGGGGGCTATGGCAGGAGGATATCAAATTTGAGGCTAGTATGAACTAAATAGTGAGACCCTGTCTCCAAATAAAATTGGAAAAGTATTCAAAAAGCTGTGAATATAGCTCAGTGTTTAGGTGCTTTACTAGCATACATGAAACCCTGAGTTCTGTATTTGATACTGAAATAAATAAATACATAAATATGCACATAAAGAAAGGCATAGAGTCATGTCTTGGCCACTGTTGACTCTATCTTTAAAACTGTCCATCAGTAAGACAAAGCAGGACTACTCTTCTTTGATCTGTAAGGAGCATCCCACCAGAAACTACAGTTGTTGAAAGCAATGTGTATTCTATTGTTTTCCTCCATCCTTTATCATTACAGCATTGCTTCTTTACTACAGCTTAGCCTAGGTGTGACTTCAAATAATACATTGCTATCGTGAAGGTAACTGTCTACTTTGTAGTTGAATATAATAAATATTATAAAATCTATCTCACCAAACTGTTTTGAGTCATAAAACTTAATCTTCTATAGAGATTTAAAGTACCACTTATTTCAGAACCTTTACTGTAGCGGGAAATTAGGAACTGTATATGTGAACGATCATAGGAATGGAGACGAGCTGGGCGTGGTTAACTGAAAAGGATTCCGGAAGTAGACCTTCGAGGGAGGGGACCAGGACAGGAAGTCATCATTCTCTCACGAGAGTTCCCCGACCGGGTGTGCAGTTCGCTCCAGCTGCCCGGGAGTTCGGACGTACGGCGTGGGGATGAAGAATCTTCCCTAGAAAGGCTCTGGCGTGCTGCAACCTCATCCTGTCATCTTCTCCTAAAACCGGCTCTGTTTTGTAAGCTATTTTCTCCAAATAAACCCTGTTTATAAACATATCTCAGGGCGGATTTTTACCGCGATAATTGGCGCCC